>VDFB02010817.1:0-28820 GCA_007258455.2 Sequoia sempervirens | reverse complement strand
TTTATTATTCTATTCTTCTTCTTTCATGTTCTCAAAGTGTTAATTTACATGTCATTATGTTGCAACAAGGGATTATTAGTGAGTTCAAACAAAGATTATTAATAGAAGTGTTTATCTTATATCATACCTCTATTATTATTTATAGTTCTATGCTTCTAATGGTTGGATATAGCTTTGTTACCCAATAAGGCACTGATCAGTATAAATATTGACCTTTCACATCTATAAAAATCATTAAAATCCTTTACCAATAGTATAATAAGTAGAAGTAGATTATTGTATTGTTTTTTATGATTTGGTATTGCAACCAGGGATAAATCTAAAGTGAATTAAAATTTTATATTATCAATGAATCATTTACAACATGTTTATGCTTTTCTAATGTTAAAATAATTTTAAAATAAATTTTCCTGAAACACTAATTCACTATTACCATTTGCAGATACATTTGCAAATTCTTTGAATCAACTATGTAGAAGGTATTGCAGCCAATTAAAGTTAAATTGGTGACGCTTATTAAGGTTGAGTTTATAACTAGGTATGGCTATTGTGGGTTGAATAATTATTCATATTATTCGATTTAAGTGTTTACTCATGCATACCTCTAGAAATACCCTCCTAGGTTTAAGATAAGACTGAAGAGTAGGAGAGATTACCCACTCTCATATGTTAACCTTCAACTATCTTGAGTATTTTGATGAGGGGTGATCCCACAATAGTGGGTTACACTTTTTGGCCAAACTTGGCATTGAATTGATTTTTTTAACTAAATCTTCACTTTTAGGCACCTATAGCTGCTAAATCATGAGGAATTTGAAGATGATGCAAACTAGTGATTTGTGACATTTTGTCTGTTGATTCTAAATATATATTTAAAAAAAAATTGGAATCAGATTACATTTATTTTTCCATCTCCTTCAAAAACTAGTTTTTAAAAATAAACAACATTTTTAAAGATTGATGTTCATCGTATACAACATAAAAAAAAATTCTATGAAGCATAAAATTCTAATTTTTTTTCAAATTTAGATTTGTAACTAAAATATCTAGCAAGCTCATTTGGTTTCATAGTGTTTTATTGAATAGCTACCACACACAATCGACGGTTTATAGCTGGTGTCATGGATTACATGCATTGTACCCTCATGAATAAATTTTAGACACTTATGCACTATCGAGGTAACTACGTTCATAGAGACCAACTAGGGAATACCCAGTTTCACCTTGAAGAGTTCAGACCTCGTGATTATGTCAAAAAGTAAGTTCACTAATTTAGGTCCAACTAAAACGAACAAGGTGATGCAACCAAGGGGAGGTACAAAAAATTTGTTGTGTGTAGAGATGGTACTTTTAGATGTGTCATACCATCTTTATGCAAAAAGCTAATTAGCATAATCTCATCAGTTATGGCATTCACCTAACATGTTGGGTCAACAAGAACACCTGTCATAGTGTTTTCGTTGATTCATGTGGGGATGTATAAGGGAGATGGTTCTCTATTATAACCCATCGACAGGTCCTATGAGGTGAAGGTTATACCAAGGGCACTACTCACAAGCTGTGTAGATGGATTGGGAAGATGTAAAAAGGAGGCCATCACGCACACTAGACAAAAATTTCACAAAGCCCCCAAAGGTTTTGCAATTAGATAGTTACCCAACTAAGGTTTCATTCAAAAATTCCTACAAAACCTTCCAACAATGCCACTAGGGGTAGCAGGTACGATTTTTAGGAAGAACGCCTCACAACACTCACACCCACAATGCTCCTAGGATACAAGGAAAGGGTCTTTCAACATGGCTAAACAGAACCAAATTGGTTCACATCAGGTTCACCAAACTATAAGGTAGGGGAACCAACCACACCAAGGCTCCAAGCCATAGAGATCTGAGAGCAGAGGGCCACCCTAACTTAACTCAAGCTAAGAAAATGTTTTAGGTCAAGGATAAAGAATGAAGAGCACTCTCAAGTGCTTTTGTCACTCTACTAATCCAAATACTTGGATGAGACTAGACGAGCCAGTTTATGGAATTCGAACTACACCTTAGACAACTCTCTGCCCAAGGACGAAATCACGAATCTGGGACGACGACACAATGCGTTGGTGTCCATACGGCCAAAAAACATAAAGTGCAGTACAAACCACCTAAAAAATTACTAACAATCTAGCTAGTTTATTCTGATAGGAAAAATAGAATAAGAAAGTATGAGAGATAGAGACGGAGATGATAAAGGAAGTAAATGAAAGCTAATGTGATGAAGATGATCTCAAAAAAGGTGCATGTTTTCCAGCTAGCTCCACGCACACATCCACCTACACACAAGAAAGAGGGAAACTTTTTGGGCTTGTCCCCCATTTTGGTGTTTCCATCTCCACAAACATCCAAAAACCAACAGAGTAGAATATGCGATAAAGAAAGTAGAAGGAAAGAAAGATTGTAATGAACACTACAAAACAATACTATGCTACTTTATCAAATCACAAAGGAAAGCAGTGAAGCATTACCACCTCCACCCAAAATCTCACTAGCCAGTGGAGGAGAATGTAAGGTATGGACTTGGAAAAGTCACCACAACCGCAACGGTGAAAGTTTTTGGGCTAGATCTAACATTTCCATTGCATTTGGAGTGTCTCAAATTCCTAGGGTCACCAATTCATTCATTTATTTCAAACAACTTTATTAAGATGCCTTTGCAATTTTTCTCCTTTATTATCCATATGGATCATATACTTGTGAATTATATGTGTTAGCGAGAATATTTTGTAGGATTTGTTATCTACATCATCCATTTCCAAGCCTGATATATCATTATGTAAGAGGTAATAAAAATAATTATTTTTAAATTTATGTTTAATTATTTTTTCAAAGGCTTTTTATTTTTATTTTGAAAGGTTCAAATTTTTCAAGAATAGTAATTGATAAGGTACTATTTTTTTAGGTCATTTTATGTCTAATAGCATCCTCTTTATTAGTGAGGATATCACCGTAGCACTTACTAGCCTAAGTTAATGACTTTTGTTCACTCCTAGTAATTAAATAATTTATGGGTGATATGTTGAACTGAACTTCAGGTCCATCTTCATCTTCTTCCATAATGTTCTCTAGAAGTATCCAATGAACTTGGTGTCTCTATCTAAAACTATACTCTTAGGTAATCCATGCAACCTCACAATCTCCTTAAAAAATAGGTCAAAAATATACACAACATCATTAGTATTCTTGCAAGGAATGAAATGTGCCATCTTGGAAAATATTTTCACTACTAACATTATAGCATCATATCCTCTCTATGTTCTTGCTAATCCGAATATGAAATCCATACTTATATCTTCCCAAGGTCTCTCTAGTATTGTCAAAGGTTTATACAATCCAGTATTCTAACTACTCCCTTTTGCTACTTGACAAATTTTGTAATTTTGCACATACTTCTTGGCATCCTTATATATTTATGGCCAAAATTAGTATTATTCACCAAAGCTACTATCTTATCTCTCCCAAAATGTCCTGATATTCCTGCACTATGCTTCTCTTAGATCAAATTCTTCCTCATTAAACTTCTTGGAATACACAATTGATTTCCCTTGAATGCCATATCTTCTTTAGTGAAATAATCCAACCATTGACTCTTATCTATCACTGTTTTTTCCTTACATGCCTTCCATGCATCAGAAAAATCTAGATCATCCTCATACATATGTTCTATTTCTTCAAAACCCAATAATCCTATCCTCATTTTGTCAACAAATTCCTTATTTTGCTCAATACATCTGCAACTTTATTTGACTTGCCACTGCTATGATTCAACACAATTTTGTAACTCTAAAAGAACTCAACCCATCTCATATTTTTAACTTTCCTTAACTATTCAAATGCTACAAAGCTTGATGTTTAGTATACAACACAAACTCCTTAGGAAACAAATAATGTCTCCACTTCTTCAATGCTTGAATTATGACATAGAACTCCTAATAATAAAATGAATATCTTCTTCCAACATCATTCAAATTCTCACTAAAATAAGCTATTGGTCTCCCTTCTTGACTCAACACTGCTCCTATTGCATTTCCACTAGCATCACAATCAACTTGAAATACTTTATCAAAATCAAGCAATGATAGCACTAGTTTCTCTCTCACCTTTTTCTTCAATAATTCAAAAATCCTTTATGCTTTGGATGTCCACTTAAAGTCCTTCTTATCTCCTCTCATTTTCTTTTTCATGTGTGTGCAAATGCTACTAAAGCTCTTGATGAATTTTTGGTAGAAACTAGCCAATCCATGAAATGATCTTACCTCTCCAACATTCGTTGGTGTACGCCACTCAACAATTGCTTTAATCTTTTCAAGGTTCATCTTCAATCCTTTAACAGAAATGATAAAATCCCAAATACACCAATTTTTTCTTCATAAAGCTACACTTGTTGACATTTATCAACAACCTCTCTTCTCTCAGTTTCTACAATACTCGTCTGATGTGCCACAAATTTTCTTCTCTAGCGTCACCTCTCTAGCGTTTATCGTCCAACTACTTCCAACTACTTCGCTTCACAACAATGATGTGAAGCAATGATGCTACATGTCGTAGGATCTACCAAGGTTTAGTCTATCACCACCATGCATCATTAGATCAACTTTGTTTGATCTACATCACTCCTTACTCCCTTATAGGGTATGAATAGGTCCCACCATATGTGCCACAAGCTAGTGGGCACCGTCAGATCTTCCACCTCAACTAGATCTCAATTGTTGATCAACCTCATTCTACCAATTGTACAAGATGATTTCATGCACCAATAAATTTGTCTAATACCACTATAGGTCTCACTGTCCAGTATGGATTAGATGACAAAGTATTTGCTTGAAAATATATTATTACAAAGGAACTTTCAAGTTCGATATTTGGTCCTTATGTTGGATGCAAGATATGAGGATAAATGAAAACATGGTAAGTTTGATCCTTTATGGTTAGGGCCATATGAAGTTGTACAAGTCTATGGAGGCAATACTTATTATTTTAAAGACTCAATAGGCAGCATGATGAAGCTACCTATCCCTAGATAACATTTGAAGTATTACTTAATTTGAGCAGTTTTGAGCCTCCTTATACATATTATTTATTTTTTTCATGTTTTGTCTTGTATATATTGTTGTGTTTATGAATTCATGACCCTTGTTTGTCATGATAAGTGTAATACTTAATCCTTATCATTCCTCATTTTTGGTCTACTCCTGGATATTTCATTTTTTATTGTGCCTAAAAGAGACATATATCCCCAATAAAATCTTATTAAGACTCAAATATGTAATGTTAACTTTTTTCTTGAGTCCCTTTCATTTTGTGTGTCTTAGTCATTTTTCACCCATTATTGATAATCAATCTAAGACATTGTAAATGGATCCTCTTTTTATTTAAACATATAAAGAATCCATAAAAATCCTATTTGTGTCATTTCTAGTGTCATCGCTTGTGTTTTGTATGGTTGTCATCTTGTCAAAGTTGCAATGATATCCATACTTGTATTCTTTCTCTATTGATCATGAAACCTGCTTCAAACCCTTCTGAATGTTGCCAAATTTTTGAAATAATCAACCTTTTGGTGTTTTGAGATTTGTCTTACCTACTTTCCACCTTATCCAACCCCAAAGATCTGAAACCCCTCTAAATTATTTGTCAAAAATTTCTAATTTTTTTGGAGTTTTGGCATGTCCACTCCTAGCTTCCCTTTCAAAAATGTTCCCTTGGCATGTCCATCTCCAAAATTTGAACATCTCACCTTTTCTTTCTAAATCCCTTGTTGGACTATTAAACTTCTCCATACCTTGATACCCTTCCATTTGATATGCAGTATGATTTCTTTCAAATTCCCAATCCCCAAAAATTTATAGCAATTCTAAAGTCCATTTTATTAAGATCAAGCTTTCAAATTTCATCCTCCATCCATTCCTTGGAACCTATTCTACCTCACATTCACTTCCTAGTCCCTATATATTTCTACTTTTATCATGTTGGATTTTTTGATTATCCCATTCACAAATATCCCTCACCTCCAAACTATGAAAGACTAAAATTATACTACTCCTTTGTTAGAATCTATCAAATTCAAAATTTTGGCTTCCCCTTACCCTAATACCAAGTTAAAATTCCTCTCAAACCCCAATCTTGAATTCCATAAAGATTTTCTTTTGTTAGATTTTCCTTGTTAGCCTTCCCCTTTTTCTCATCCCCTTCTAGCTCAACTTTGTATCTACCACAATCCTTTGATCCAGGCATGTGTAATGACTTTCCTCCAACCCTTGACAATCTAAAATTCCTACCATTTCTTGCTATAGCTCCTATCTAATGGGATTAAGGTCTCTCAACCCTTGAGTCCTAGCATTAATTAATTGATTATTAGGTGCATATTATTTTATCCTAATGTATTAAAGTTCCTAAGTTGGCATTAACTTTGAGGGACCTATTGTTGAGATGGCATCCTACACAATAGGTGATGAGTTAGGGAAAGATCCATATTTTTTAGAAAGTTGTTGCCCACTCTAGGAGATCCTATTTTTTAGGAGGATGATGTCACATGTTTCCATATTAGTGAAAAACTATTTTGACAACTTCCTATGTTGACTTGAGATTCTCGGTTAGCAATTTCTATATCAAAATTGAATAGGATTAAAGCAACTTTTAGCTTTATCTGCTTTAGTCTCCCAAGATATGGATAGAATATGGACATGATATGGATAAGGCATTTTCTTGAATATGGATTCCCAAGATGAGGATAAGGTTGTTTTTTGGATTAGCAAGTTGAGTTAAAGCTCATATTTTTTGAGCTTTTATAGATATTGGATTTGCAAAAGATTTAGGATGCAGCATCACCTGAAGATCCCAAAGCATCCTACCCATCACCCATCTTCAGAGGAGAAGCAACATGCTCCTCCTACACAGGGCTACCAGACCTAATAGCCAATTTCTTATTGCTACCCTCCTTCAAATCCTTCTTTCTCTTAGTCCCTGAAACAAGGGGCAATGGAGACACATCTTCAGCAATATCAATCATATCTTTCAAGATAGTAGAAGGAGTGACAGGCCTAGTTTTACAAGATTTTTCACCAACCTCTTTCTCACTACAGGTCTCATAATCCTTCGAGTCAAGAACAAAATCCCCTTTACCAATCTTCCTCGGACTAGGAGGTTGCGATATCACTTCCATAGAGGCCTAAGAATCTAAAACATAATCCTCATCCTCTTTCAACTCATACTCCTCCTCCATAACCACTTTCTTCTTTTTCCCTTTCAAACTCACCGACTCTTCTTCTGAAATAGTCTCATATTCTAAGGTCGACTTTTGATGCTTACCCTTGGGAGCCATTGCAGGCAGCTTAGGAACCACAAAAGCTTTTGCATAATTTGTAATTAGTAGAATAAGACCAACATGCAACATAGGGTTCTTAGGGTTCCTTTTATGATCCTTCAGAGCATACTCCAGAGAAGGAAAAAGATAGGATGGAAAGGAAATTTTCTTATGGAAAAAATGATAAGCATTAAAAGCATAAAAGTGACCTTCTAAAGTAATGTACCTCATCAATTCCTTAACAACATCACCCCACAAGGCTTTGATGGAAATGTGTTGGTACCCACCACTCTTGGTCTACTTAAGCTTTTGTTCTTCATCCCCTTTGAAGAAAATCTGCATAGCCGCCTTAGATTCCTTCATATCTATATATACATTTATGACAATACTTTACCTAAATTATTACAAACTACCAAGGATGCATTCATTATAAAATATGGTGAGAGGAAATATATATAGTTATGATTGTAATTTCCCTTGAATTATAGGTAAATCTATTGTAACCAATGTAATTTGAAAAGGAGATCTAAAAACCCTAGAGAGGATGAAGAATAAACCCTAAGTCATGTAAGAATGTCAAGTTTGCAAAAATATTTAAGGGAGTAAATCACTCTTACATAAATATCTTGGGAAAAATAATTAAATTACTATGATAAAAAAATTGGACCTATGATAATAAGCTATGAATGATTTCAAATATTATGTGTAGTGTAGGAAAATTATCCCTTTTTCACACTTAATTTGGGAATAAATATTAAATAAAAATGACTAAATTATGCCTTAATTTAGTGTTGTAATATGTATTTTACATATTCCCATTAAGTTTAGGGCCTTATTAAATAAAATGGACCTAATTGTGCCTTATTTATGGTGTTGTAAGGTGTACCTTTACACTTTCACACTTATCTAGGGATTTATTAATTAATTGAGGTTGATTTTCCTCAATTGTCCCCTTTAGTCCAAATCCAATCCTAATTAATTGCAATTTCTGAAGAAGAAAACCCGACATTCATTAATGCCATAACATAACATTTATCATTGAGCAATGTGTGTCCTAGGTAAGTGACCTAGGACCCTTCGCCCAAGGGAGAATGAGTCCTCACTTAGACCTAGGACCCTAATTTAAATTATGCTTTTGATAGACTTTCAATTATTTCAAATGCATATTCACATGTTGGCTTGTGTTATTTGAATTTCAGGAATTAATGTTAACATACCTACAAATAAGAGGTTATTTCACCATGTTTCACCTAGCAAATTTTCATGAGAACCTAGAGCATTCAAGTGAGCATTATCAAGAGCATTTCAAGAGAATTTTCAAGGCATTCAAGGGAAGATTATTGAAGAATTATTGCATCAATAAATATCCTATTATCATGTCAAATTCTTCTTGCATCATGCGTGCTATTTTAGCCAATATGTTGATGTAGTGTTCAAGATCCATTCAAGCATTCAAAGGAATTGTTTCAAATCAAGTTTCAAAATCAAGATCCACATCCATTGAAGCCATTTCATACAAGTTGCAAATCCATATTCCAAGGTTCATTCAAGGGTTTGGTGAGTTGTGACACTACTTTGTTCATTTATCATTCCTTCATGCTATTTCATTTCATTACAAGGTTTAATTACCAAAAAGGGGTTTGACCAAGGCAAACCCACATTCACCAACAACAAAACATTTTTCCTTCTTGATGTGTGTTTGCAGATTTTAGGTGGAGGATCTCTTGAAGAGAAAAAATGCAAAGTTGCATTTGTTGTCATCATTGTTGCAATTTCATGGAAACTCACCTACAATATTTATTTCCAACTGTCCGACTGTGAAAATTAGGCATCTAGGAGTGCAGACACAAAAGAAGAGAACCCATAAACCATTTTTATACATCCCTAGCCAAGACCCATTCGTCATAGGGTGAATGAGTCCTCAGCTTCAGAAAATCACTTTTGGTGATTGGTACACATCATTTTCCCTTTCTCAAATCTTCATTTTGACTTTTGGTTCCATCAGAATTGAGCTTATTCTATTAGATTCACTTTGTAGATTGCATTTTGGAGTTAGTTTGCTATTTTTAATATTTCTTTCCAAAGAGTTGTTTAATAGGGACCCTTGTCCTTACATAAAAAGGAAATTTGCATATTCACACTTTGACTTGACTCACCTCAAGGTTGATAGTCCTTTCATTGTGTGGATCTCATTTCCTAAATGAAATTAGAGAAATAGGTACATCATATCCCCTTTGGTATCAATCCCATTTTGGGGGTCTCTCTCCCCAACCTATTTTTCTTTATTTCATTGTGGTGAACCTGAGTTTGAGCATTTCAATTTTCTAATTTTGGAGTACATTTGCACCCTATATTTAGATCTTGCATTCATTTGCATTGAATTGAGTCTCATTTAGGATTGTCTAGTTTGCATTAACATTGCATTTCATTTAGGGATTTTAGGATTGCATCTTGGCATTCTTTAAATCTGAAAAATACAACAAAAAAAATAGTCATTTTAAAAATCATTTACAAATAATTTCATCATCATTCACTTGCATTTGAAAATTGAAACAAAATTGCATCTCAAATTAGGTCTTTTAGCTTGTCATTTTGTCACATTTTGCACTTGCATTTCACCTTAATTGCACAAAAAAATCAAACTATAACTTACTATTTTTAATTAGAATCTAGAAACCACTGAAATCATCTCAGAAATCTGTAAAAACATTTTTAGAAACCCTAACCTAGAACCCATTCATCCTTGGGCGAATGAGCCCCTGATCAGGGTCATATCCTAATTTTTTGGGCACTAAAACATTTGTTTTTGCATTTCATTTTGTTGTTTTTATATTTATGTTTCAATTTATAGAATTTTTTCTACTTGAAATTGATCATATTTAGCTTCATTTGATAAAATTAGTGCATTGTGTGATTTAAAAATTACATTTACAAGACATCATTTTTCAGGTTTTTTGCATTGTGTAAAAAAAAATTACCTTTTCTAGAATCTAAAAATCTAAAAATCCCCTTGTATTTCAAACAATAGACATGTGCATTGGTAATCTATGGAATTCTTTAACATCTTTAGTTGATGTTTCAAGTTGTGTTTTTGGCGATGATCTTAATGCAATTGAATCTAATCATGCTCAACCAACTCCTAATGAGTGTCCTCGTGAAGTTGACGGGATTGGAGAAGATGATGATAGCATGAACAACTTCATAAATGATTGCCTTAACAATCTTGAGAACAATTTATCCTTTTACACATCCATGCAACAACCGATACCCCCTACCATCCCACCACTTGAGATTTTTGGTCTTTTACATCCTGAGACTGAGTCATAAACTAATCCTAAACCTCCAACAATGAGTGAACCTATCTCCTCTAATCAAGTGTGTACTTATAAATATTATGTTAACAAAGTGACCAATACAACCATCAATCTAGAAGAGACTTATGGCCAAGGCTTTAATATTTTAACTAAACAAGGATGTGACATAACTAATGAGCATAAAATTCACAAAATTTTAGAGCAACTTCCTATTGAAGACACCAAGGGACTAGGATATCAAAATCCTTATCCCTCCACATCTTCTAAGGATGCAAATGTCCCCCCTTATAATGATGAAGTAATGTCCCACAAGGATGATAGGATCACTTTAGGTCCTTATCCTTCCAATCCACCTCAACAAGACCCTCAAACAAGAAAGAAATTGAAACCTTACAAACTCAAAAAGTTGTCATTCCTACATAGTAAAACATAAATTGAACAAAAAATGGAATTCCTTATTCATATAGGATAGCTTACATTTCCACCTCCTAGTAAGGATAACAAACCTAAGAACATGAATTATTGTGCATATCATAGAACTCTTGGGAACCTTACTGATGAGTGTCATGCATTAAGAAGGATCCTTGAGAAATTTGATATGATGGAGATAATCCCTTAAATCATGAGCTTTGCTCCTTGCCATGTAATAGTTGTAGGATCTTAGTATGCTCACTGTTATATGTTTAACATTCATTGCAAAAAAAAAATTTATCACAAGGAGCTCATTCTCATCACTTCTCTCAACTCATCCTTGTCCTACACTTAGTGGGGGAAAGGGTTACACAACCTTTTCCTAGTTTGGAACTTGGTGTTGTCCCTTTGGCTAGTTGTCCGCCTTCCACATATATTGAACAAGACTGGGATACAAACGACCTTCTATAGGTTGACTCGCATGTTCCTTACTAGTTTTTTCTTTATTTTCTTTTTGCATGTTTCTTTGTGTGATTGCATGTGGGTAATGTGATCCCCCATACCATTCTATTTGATGTATCTCTCTTTATGTGCATTCCTCTATTTGTTTCTACATTCTTCTATATGTCGTAAGCATTTATCTTTTTTCTTGTCTTATGTTTTCCTTTTGGGGATGACACAAGGCATCAAGACACTAGTACAAAAACAACAATATATTACTAAATAAACTACTAAAAATTGTATATAAATGACTAATTTTGGTCACGTGACCATTAGTAGTTTATTATTTGTCATTTATAACGCGACCAAATTTATGACTAAACTGTTTTAGTCATTTATTTAGTCTTTGATTTTTAGTCATTGATTTGGTCATTGATTTAGTCATATATTTAGTCATTGATTGTTGTTAACTAGTCATTTATTTAGTCATGGTAGTCATTTATTTAGTCATATATAATTTAGTCATTACTTTAGTCATTACTTTAGTCATATATTTAGTCATTAATTAAATAGTCATATATTTAGTCATTAATTTAGTCATTACTTTAGTCATTACTTTAGTCATCAATTTAGTCATATATTTAGTCATTAATTTAGTCATTACTTTAGTCATTATTTTAGTCATGGTAGTCATATATTTAGTCATTGTAGTCATATATTTGGTCATTGTATTCTTTTATTTTAGTCATAGTAGTCATTTATTTAGTCATGGTTTAGTCATTTATTTGAGTGAATCAATGATTCAAGTTATAAATCAAATATAAATTAATTCTCACAAATTTATGCATATAAACTTCAAATAGCATAGATATTCAATTTTTTTTTTCTATTGGATTAACATGAAAAAAATATACAATCAACAAACAACTTTATGCATATAAAGCTCAAATATCATAGATATTCAACTATTTTTTTGTATTGCATGAAAATATATATATATATACAAACAGCAAACAACTACATAACCAAAGGAATTACAAACAACATACAACTACATAAACAAAGATTCAAGAAATACATCGTTTAGTGCACTCTTGGTTGCCATGGAAGAAAAATCCAAGATATGATACAAATGCTACAAACATTGAAGGGAGAAAAGACATGAAAATATATAGTAAATGTAGTTATATTATTTGTGGTGCATATATTGCCCGATTTAGAGTAGTCTTTCCCTCCCATTCCATCCGAACAACCCTTGAGAGAAGATTGGAAGGATTCAAATGAGAAGGATGGCAACTTCCTATCTAGAAATCTCATTGGTCATGGTCGGATGAAAGTAAAGAGTGCATGTTCACCTCCCCAATTTGACAAGCTACAACCTGAAAATAAGATTTCAACGAGGGTTTTAGAATATGTTTATTAAAATGAAAATACAGCCAAGATCTAATAATGAGCACATTTAGATTTTTACAATATGGAATCCTTTACCTATTTCAAAGGTTCTATAATATTTCCCATTACAGATGCTTAAATCGTTAATGATGTAAAAAAAGAAATGAATTCACTTCTACATATACAAAGTCATCTCAAATGCAATGGAAAATAAATTACAACTCATTCTTCCAAATTTTATAGCAGAGGAACAAAGTGGGTTCGTTTCAAGTTGGTCAATTCTAGATGAGGTCATCATTACTCAAGAAGCCATTCATTCTATCAACTACACAAAGAGAAGTAGTATTATCATGAAGTTAGACATTAAAAACTATGGAGAAGTTTTTTTCTTGCAAAAATTGGTTGGATTGGATTTACAACCTCATTGCTACCCAAGGCATTATGGTTAATCCTTTGAAACACTCAAAAAATCTAACAATTCACATTGATGTCTGAATCTAAAATCTTTCTTTTGCTGATTTTGCATCAAATCATAGCTCTTGTCACTGATGTATTTCAAACAATCTCTTGCCTCCATAACAATCTCATTTGGAAAAAATAAAACCATGGACCTTGAAACTCTTTGAATGAAGGGAAGGGGAAACAATAACCTATCACTTCTTTCCATTAAAATCATACTTTTACAATGAAGACAATTTTTAGGTTGTCGAGTTTTCGCCAACACATTAATATTGCTTCAGAACTGGTAATATGTCAAAACTCAGTAAGAACTCACAATATATACAATAGGTTATTGGGGACAATACATCATAATACATCATAATTCATATATGTTTCATTACTATGGAAAATATTAAATGATGGGTTTAATGAAGAACTTTAAATTAAACCATGAAAATGTGATGTATTGTGTTGTATAAGCATATTTTGTTCACCATAATGCTAAGTTTTCACCAACACGTTAATATTGCATAGTTTATAAGGTTACACCAGAATGTCAATTTACATGAATTTTGACACAAGTTCTTACTAGTTCAGAATAGTCTTGTAAGTTGTCTTCAAAACTGGTAACCATTAGGGGGTTGTTAGCATTAAAAACTATCCATAATTGAAAAGATCATTCTGCCAGTAGTTTTGGTGGGAAAAGAAACTTTTAGATCTTTGAAGAAAGAGAAAATTTATTAAAGTTATACAATTGAGCTCCATTTAGTAATACTTACTGAGGTTATATGACATGTAGATTGTACTAGATGGGATTTTCATATCCAGAATTGGTGGTTAGTCAATGTTTATTTTAGATTGTGTTTTGTAGATCTTAGGCACCATCAACACAAAGCTAAGTAAGCTGAAGGGACAAAAGTTTCTAGATTGTTTGTTGAAAAGGGTTCCTTGTATTTGAAAATATTGTTAACTAGAAGGTGGTAATGTGTAGTTATCGTCAATATTTATATTATAGTTAGGGTTAGGAAGGTTGTTGTGTCAAGGTACATTGATTGGAAGAAAATTACTGTACGTTATCCTAAAACAACCCTCTTATATTTGAGTTTAGAAGATTATTGTTTCATGATTCATTATGTGATAATTAATCATCAAGTTCATATTTCTTGTGGTAGAGTTTATGCTAAAAAATGTGATGTATTGTCTTGTATAAGCATATGAAATAATTGAAATTTTCTAAAAGAAAAACTTAAGGAAAGTAGCACAAAACCCAAGGGAAATATCATGGCCATTACATTATGTAGGAACTAGACCATTAGGTTATATTTTTCATAAATACCCACTGCCAAACCTAAAATAGTTAAGAATGCTAAAATCAACTTTATTATATCAAGGAAGAGTAAAACCTAGTCATAGGCCTCATGGATTCAGGTGCTTTAGCATTGTCAAATTGTCCACCATAGGGCATGGTACTTCAAGGCTATTATATAGACATCTAGAGTAGTGCTAGCAAGTCAAATGAGAAAATTCATCTCAACCCTACTTATTTGGCCACCAAAGGGGAGGCCAAAAGAGGAATAAAACCATTAGGGCATTGTTAGCATTAAAAAATATCACTTCTTTCTATTTGATGAATTTTTAGATGGCTTGTCTAATGGACAGTAACAATTTCCTCTGACAGTGTTGGAAAACTCATTAAAAACAATTTGACAAGGGGAAGCTCTTATGCAAAAATAAATAAAAATTACAATACTCACAATATTTACAAGTTTTGACATATTACATAAAAACAAACATGCAATGCAATACTTTTGCAAATGGCTTAAATTTCAAAATAGAGACTAAACACCTCATGCAAGGAACCTCTCAAAATATTTGAATTAATTAAACACTCTAAAATGCATCCTAACATTGTAAGCTTTGCTTGGGTTCTAGGTGCATGTAGTCATGTAGGTTTAGTGGATGAGGGTTGCACATACTTCACACATCAATAACCCTTATTGAATTACAATTTACATATATAGTTGATCATTAGGTGTTCATGGTTGATCAACCATTCATATTTTCACCTCTAAATCTATAAGTCTATTATTCCTTCCAAAAAATTTGGGAGCATTCTAAAAAATTCTTTGATCCATTTATGAATATTTGAATCAAATCATTATCATATTATCAAAGATCTTGCACAACAATTGAGCATCCACAAATCCATAAAAAAATATTAATCAAAGAACCTAGCTGACCAATTAACTAACTTGATTATTATATTGCAATCATGATGAAGCATGTTATTGCCCCATCAGTGGGACATTGTGTTATCTTCCCCTGATATGTTCTAGTGTTGTCAATATTCTTTCATCGATCTATCAGTGGAGCTATGAGGGTAGTTCCCCCGATGTAGTAATGTTAGGCCGATAGTGAATATAGGCTAAGCATTTCCATCAACATTGCTTTTGTAGTTGGATCCTAAAAAATTTACTACTTATTTTCTTCTATAAAACATTTGTATGAGGTTCAAATAGTAAAGAGATTCATGAAAGATAGAGGGATTAAAAAGATACATGGATGTTATAGTTTGATATGCTCTGGTAGACATATATGCAAGATGTGGAATCATAGACAAAACACCTCAATTGTTTGAAAAAATGCTTAAAGAGATGTCATCTCATAAAATGAAATGATTGATTGCACAATGTGCACAAAATGGATTTTGCAAGGAACCTCTCAAAATATTTAAATTAATGAAGCACTCTGGAACACATCCTAACATTGTAATAATTTCTTGGGTTTTAGGTGCATGTAGTCATGCAGGTTTAGTGGATGAGGGTTGCACATAATTCACATGTCAGTAACCCTTATTGCATTACAATTTACATGTATAGTTGTTCATTAGGTGTGCATGGTTGACCTTCGTGCTCATGCTAGATATATTGAGGACACCCTAAACATTATTACCAAGATGCTAGTTAAATCTATGTTACATGCAATTTAAATAAATCTCCATATGTCTTCTTGAATGTAAGTAGAGTCTCAAACACAAAAGGTTGACCAATAACAGTGCAAATCACAGTCCATACCATAGAATTAACAAACTTTGGATGAAATAGAAAGCTAGACCTATGCTCAAGTTATGCCCAACCAAAAATTCTAATGAAGGATAATGAAAAGATAAATTTTGCAAATGAGAGGAATCATAAGTTCGAAGTTGTTATCTTTTTATTGACAAGTTTAAAAGGTTCCTTTGGTGTTATTTAGGTTTACTATTTGGGCTATATCATTGAACATAAAGGAATTCACATGGATGTAAAAAATATAAAGACCATCCAAGATTAGCCAATTCCTTATAGTAATACAAGGACTGGAATTTTTTCTCAAATTTGCAAATTCTTATTAGTAGTTCATATTGGGATGCTTTCATCTCTCTACTATTGAATCAAATCGCATGACCTAAGTCAACATACCTCCATGAAATCAAGCATTTAAAAAACTCAAATCCAAACAACAATCAACCTATCTAAAAGGATTCCAATGCATCACTTGGTGCACTACTCACCTAGCATTGATGTTCTATTACATGTTCAAAAATACTCAAAGATTATATGTAAAATTACTTTAACTACAAGAAGGATCTCTTCAAGTCACCTTCAGATCTCATACTGGTATATAGCTACAAATTTTAGCTGGCAATAATAATTGCTTTGGGCCACACAAAATTATTTAATTTAGCTAGTTTTTTACCCAACCCTTGTAATGGTCACTCCTTGTGGAATGAATAAGGAACCATTTATGAATAGAATCTAGATAGATTTTTTGCGTACTTTGGCATTTTCTATAAGTGTTAATGATTAATGTTGCATGTGATTTACTTGGTTGTTAGTTGAATGTGATTGTGGTATATAGATAGCTTTATTTATCATTACAAGTAGGTATAGAAACTAGCCATAGCCATAGTGTGGAAAATATATACTTGGCTGATTTTAGCATCAAATCTATAAGAATAGACCAATAAGATTAAATTCTAAGATATATTGTAGACAATTTCCCCTTTTGTTAGTTTTGACAATAGGATGCTCGAGGTTTGCTCAAGGGCATGCTAAGAAGGTTTTAAAAAAGTATCTATCTAGAAGTAGTCTCCAATTTTCATAAGCCAAGTAGAATACCATTAACTAGGCAAAAAGTATAAAATATTGTTTAGCCATGAGTTCATCCTATTGAAACAAAATTGAACTAAGTGTTTAGGCCTTCCCTTTTTCTTCCCCACAAAATCCCAACATGTTAGCTGATAGCTTTTCACCAACTGAATATGTTGCATTGATTTTAAAAAATGGCTTGAATCACCATAGTGATCCCATATGTGGCTTGATCTTGTGCAAATCCTAGCTACATGTTTGAGGACTATAATTCAAATATAACCCTTTCTTTGGACAACAAAAGGAACAATATTTTTTGATGAGAAATGTTTCATGAGCTTCTATCAACAAAAAATGTATTTTAGTTGCTAGTCAACTGCACACCCCTAGGGGTTAATGTGTGCTCCTAGTGGCATTAGGTTGGCATTACAAAACTTCACATTTTGTATGGTGGTATGCCTCAAGGAAGGTTTAAGTAGCAAAAAATTGATTCATAATTCAAAAAATCATGTTATGACCAATAATTGGTCCAAATTTAAAAAGGAGGAATTGAGTAATGAAGAAATAAATAAGCCTAGAAGATCATGTTGATTCAAGATACAAAAGAGTTAGAGATTAACTGTTTCCTAGTGTTTGTGAAGTTTATTGTGCAAAAAAAAGGATTTCTTTGTCTATGAAACTCTCTCACAAGGATGAAATGAAAGAGTCCACAATACACAAAATACAAACCTAGTGTTGATCAATACTAAACATGACTAAACTAAAGTCACTATTTGACAGAAATAGCAAAAAAAAGGGGTTGCTAATATATAGTTTCAAGCTCTCTAATGACACTTTCACCCCTTCCCATCTAAAGTGACAACATTAAAAGCTACCAAATATTGAATATTTCTTTTTTGTCTCCCACTAGTTGACCCATATCTATGTTCAAATAGATATAGCAAATTAGCTTTGGATTATTTATCAATAAGAAACTAAAATTTGAAATATTTGTGTAGAAAAATTAAAGAAAGCTTCCTACCCTAAGCATACGGGCTAGATTGCTCCTTGATATATATCCTGATTGATCCCATCATACATTTGGAAAATGAAGTACAACATATGTTAATATGTTAGCCTCGCTATAAGTTTATGTTATAAGATTCAATAAGTTTTCATTGAGATATAAATAAAACAATATTTAAGAACAATAACCTAAACCATATTGAGTCCCTTTTTCACATAGATTAAAAAAGTTATAACCCAATGAATGATTCTATTTTTTCATTCAAAGAATGCTTATAGCACTTGGTTGCTTATCTAGTCACACCTACTCCTTTTATTATTTCACATCTTGAAATATTGTAAGACTAGTAATTCAAATTTTCAATATAATTTGTGTAGAGTTTGTAATTTAATGGTTTTTGTTTTAGTTGTGTTTCAATACTTATAAGAGAATGCACAATTGATAAATGATCTACCATTAGATCTCATGTATTACAATGTCGTATGCAAAAAATGGACCAACTTTTCCATAATTAACCTTCCACACCTCTTCGGCGTACCCATTGCACACCAAGGTGAAATTGCTAGTTGTAGTTTATATTCATATCGTTGATTACATTGCATTGCACATCTTTCAAATTCAAAGAATTACTTCACATTGCATAACTAATAACTAGATGTTGATAGATGACAAAATTTCAATTACAATATATAGTTTTTACAAAGTCAACCTAAGCAGTTATGCAATTACTTCACATTGCATAACTAATAACTAGGAGCAACTCCCAATTGCATTTGCTTGTCATGGCATTCTATGAGACCACATTTCTTTGAGGAATTTATTCAAACAATTCACTGCCTTGTCTATACTACCACATTTTTGATACATGTCCCCCAAAGCATTTATCAAAAACGCAATGTCATGCTACTATGGCTAAAAGCCTAAACAAGTGCTTTCAAACATGCCATACGGATGCTTGGAAAAAATATATCAAAGAATAATAGTAAGCAATAGCATAAACATAAGGTAGTGATATGTTTGTGCCCAAAGAAATGGTCTTATGGTGATGGAAATTAAAACAATCCATTTTTTCAAACAAGCCACTACCTTTCTATGCTACCACATTTTTCATACATACCTACCAAAGCATTTTATCAAACATTCCACTTGCTGCTATGGCTAAAAGCCTAAAATAGGTGCTTTTGAGCAAGCTATGGATGATTGGAAAAAATCTATCAAAGCATAATAGTAAGCAATAGCATAGACAAGGCAGTGAATTGTTTGAAAAAATGCCTTAAAGAAATGTGGTCTCATGTTGATGGAATTACATGACCATCCATGAGACCACATTTCTTTGAAGCATTTTTTCAAACAGTTCATTGTCTTGTGAGTTCTCTATGCTACCATATTTTTCATACATGTCTACCAAAGCATTTTATCAAACAATTCACCGCCTTGCTGCTATCGCTAAAAGCCTGAAAAAAGGTGCTTTAAAACAAGCTATGGATGCTTGGAAAAAATCTATCAAGGCATAATAGTAAGCAACAAGCTATGGTCTCATGGTTTTTTTCACATGAAAAATTAGTGCAATTTTATTTGCATTTTTTTGTAGGTTTTAAACATGTTTTTTTGGTGATTGAATAGGAAAAGTGTTTACCATCTATTATAAAATATTGAAATACAATGTTATACAAACTTGAAAGTTTGAAACTCGCTAGACAAAAAATATACATGTCTGAAACGTGTATATATATAATATAAATGGATTTGTGCATCAAACTCCAAGGTGACTATATAATGATAGGATTAATAAGATAGAACTGCAACAATTTATTCAAAATTATTGTCTCAGCCCAGGACAAACATTTCAGAATTAGGAATATAGAAAAGGCGTCACTCAAATGTATTCATTCTCCAAGGAGAATAAATTGAAAACAAGTCACTGAGGTACTAGGTGGGATAGTTGAATCTCATCCAAGCTGTTCAAAGATAATTTCCATTATTTTCTTATATTGCTAATGTAATTTAATATAAGGATATTCGATATTATAAGGTGCTAAGTAATAACTCATGTGGATAAAGGCATGCAACCAATTTTCTAGTTGTGGACTTACTACCATGGTAACATGGACACAATAGGAAGGGCACAACAGTGATGTAGATCACATCATTACTCTACCTAGTGAACAAAATATTATAAATGAAACTTGAATAAACAAAACTAGACTAAAATTTTAGGGAACAAACAAAATAGCATTCAGAACCAAAAGAAAGACACTTAAAGAGTAGTAAAAACACTAACCTGCATAGCAAAATTGAATGTCATGAACTCCACAATGGGTTTTAGTCCATAATATGCTGCACCGACACCAATGTCGATAAAACCAGCTTGCATTGGCAGAATACATGCAAACATAAATTGGCTATATATTTGAATAATAAAAGATATAAAGGAAAAAAGTCTTTTGACAGGATTTCAATTAACACATTTTAGCTTCAGAAACTTGCAAACCTCAATGATTGGGGTATCAAGAACCTTATCAAGTCCAAACTTTTGTATAAGGCCTTTAGAAACCTCTAAAGAAACACAAATATAAGTATATCAAATGCAAATATCTCAAATTTTCAAATTTTTAGTCAATTATTCAATAGCAAAGGGTTCTTATCTGATTATTATATAATTTTGATAAAATTTCCACAAGTAAAATACCAAAGTCCTCCTTGCCTGTACCAAAATGGGAGCTTTGGGATGGGCTATGAACATGCACCAAATCATAATGGTAGGGGAATTTTTGTCAAATGTTATAGTTGGATATGCTCTGATAGACATATATGCAAGATGTGGAATCATAGACAAAACACCTGAATTTTTTGATAGAATGCCTCAAAGAGATGTCATCTCATGGAATGAAATGATTGATTGTAGAATGTGCACAAAATGGATTTTGCAAGGAACCTCTCAAAATCTTTGAATTAATGAAGCACTCTGGAACACATCCTAACAATGTAAGCTTTTCTTTGGTTCTAGCTGCATGCAGTCATGCAGGTTTAGTGGATGAGGGTTGCACATACTTCACATGTTAGTAACCCTTATTGCATTGCAATTTACATATATAGTTGATCATTAGGTGTGCATGGTTGACCTTTGTGCTTGTGTTGGCTATATTGAGGACACCCTAAACATTTTTACTAAGATGCTAGTTAAATATGTGGTACATGTGGATCATATATGAATATAGGTTGAGTACTTCCAACAACACTACTTTTTTAGTTGGATCCTAAAAATGTTGCAACTTATGTTCTTCTCTAAAACATTTGTACGAGTTTCAAATAGTAAAGAGATTGATGAAAGATAGATGAATTAAAAAGATACCTGGATGTAGTTGGATTGAAGGCCGTAAACTAGTACATGTTTTTCATGTAGGAGACAAATCACATCCACAAACATGGTAGAGCTATGCAAATTAGGATAAATTGGCTTGGCAAATGAAAGCAACGGGGTATAAAGAATCATTTATCTGCCACCATAGTGAAAAGTTAGCAATTGCATTTGGTTTGTTAAACACGGCTCCTAGTACAACTATTAGAGTTGTTAAGAACCTTCAAGTATGTTCTGATTGCCACAATGCATCTAAATTCATCTCCAAGATTGTTGCAAGAGAAATTGTTCTGAGAGATGTGAGCCATTTCCATCATTTTAAATAGGGATAACTTTGGATGAATTGGAATAATATTATATTCGAGGGTAGAAAAGGGCCCTACAAGCTTCATTCATGAAATCATGTATCGACCCATTATTGTACAAGATTCTATTCAGCTGGAGAGCATTACTGATCACATGTTGCACCTCTAAGAGTGTCAAAGAGGTTACTAAAGAAGAAGCCTCTTTCCAAAGACTCAATCTTACAACAAACCTACAAGAGGCAGGTCCATTATTGAAAACAGTGTTATAGCAACTTCTAAGCAGTGATGAAATTGATTCTGAGCTGCAGAAACTCTTTCAAGTGCAAGAGAACTATCTAAAGCTAAAACTTTAGGAGATCCTTGGTCCTTTCTTTTTTCTAAAAAATATGTATCTTGTATCTGTAGGACACTTTATTAAATAATTTATAAGGTAAATATTAAAATTATCTAATGTGGAGTTGGGGTTCCAAACACACACAACTCATAGGTTTCTGAAACACAAAACAAAAAGTTGCTTATTCATCCTTCTTTGATTCAACTTTCCCTTCAATGATAACATGGTTACAAAGACTCACACATGCTCAAGAGTGTCTCCAATTCTTACACCACACAAAATACACCTTTAGCAAAATTAAAATGATCAACCTAACATACTTTGAGTGTCCAAAAACTCAGGGATAAACAACAAATAGTAGTTCCCTCAAGGCTGCTCCAATTCTTGTATACATTCCTCTTAGGACTGGTTACTACCATTTCCGAACTAAGCCTCCAATCAACACTGTAAAAAAAATTTTGGATACCCTTTTTGGAATTCTAAAACATATCTCAAATTCATTATTGGCTACTTTGGACCAAACCACCCAAAACTTGATTGTTCTGCTGCTCACAAGCGTTAATTAGGGTAGGTAGCAAGATGGTTTATTGGTTCTTGTGGTTCTAGGGTCTAAAATATTTAATCAAATCTTCAAACACATCATATTTGACCTTCTCATTCTTTTAAACCATCTCCCATTCATTTCCAAGGTTATTTCTTCAAACCCTAACCTCTAACCACCACTTCTTGCCCAAAAACACATTGTTTCAACCTAGGGCTTCCTCATACCATATGCAAACCTTCTTCATAATTCTTGAAACCTTAGGAAATCATCAAGAACCTAAAAAAAAACTTTCTCACAAATTTTTAAGGGTTTTCAATAATGGAAACTAAAGATATGAATTTTCCTTCAAAACTGGACCCTTAATTTTTGAACAGGGCTGCTAGGAAGATTACCTTGTTAGACAAATCAAATGAACTTATCTTTTAGACTAGTAAGAACAAAAAAATTCTTAAATTAAATTATATTTCCAACCATGTTAGTTGCAAGTCCGTTCCATTCCGTATATGGCCGTACAACACAAATTACAATCATATTTTGCAAGAAAACAATGAGTTTATTGATTCCAATTTGCATCCAAATGGCCACACCCCCTGTGATCGACCATAAAAAATATTTTTAAACCTTTTACATATTTTTTTTCAGTTACAAACCACCAACCAACTCCTAATACCCCTTGACTCTTCAACTTTCATTCTTGCATTTTTGCACTTTGACAACATGACAACTTTTGCAAGAATTTACAAAATTTGACAATCCACCACCTATAAACTTAATAATGAATCAAGAAACCTTACACACCTTAGAAATGGTCTTTAATACCTTATGAAATGACTCAAACACAACATAAAGAAAATATTTGCAAAATGGCCTCATGGAGGCATAAAGTTGTCATGGTGCTCCTGCACCATTATCCCTTAGTGGAATACGTACTGGAGCCTCATATACCTAATAGTGGCTAGCTCGATGATGACCTGACTCAATAGACATGGGGAACCCCAACATAGGTTTCCCCACTCCTGGTATTCCTCCCCTACGTACTTGACCTTAAATGAGTAAGGTCACTTTGACAAAAGCCCCTTGTGTTTGGTACCTAAAAGAAGAAACCAAGCTAAGAGAAAGCTCTCTAACTAAGCACAATACAAAGTTTCGATATACATTGACTCTTAGAGCTCAAAAGCAAAAATTCGTCAGTATTCAAGTATACATTTTGTATTAGGCGGATTGCCAAGTTGAAGTTTACTATTTTGGTTGATCATGAGGTCTAGACTGAGGAGTACAAAATTTGAACATCATCTAATGTAAATGGAAAAAAAATCCACCTATTTGAGTTCCATTAGTGGGTCCCATACACTAAATTGGCATCTAAATTTATCTTTTCCATAATATATATTATCTATGCAAACAAAATATACCCACAAAATTGTACACCACTCAAACCAAATATTAAAATAACCAGAAACCAAAAACATTATGGCCAATTCTTTATAAGAGCATGGGTCAAAAAAATACCTTGATCTCAAGGCGAAGAGGCTACCACCATGACCGGAAAATCAGACATAAAGATGCAATTAGTAAACACCCTTCAAGACATGTCTCTCAAACAAAGTAGAAAAAAAAAAAGTAAACCAAATCTTGAGATTCCTTCCATAAAGCAGAAGTATCACAAATGATACAAACTATTATGCTTTCCTGAATGTAATTTTACAACATTTTCATCAAATACAAGCCAATTACAGTGCGTGATACAAATGCAAAAAACCACTAAATCTTCAAATTATTTTCGTTAAGAAGGTAATGCGACAGATTATCATAGCAAAATGAAGGGGATAATAACAGTTGTTATGAATTCCATGTGACCCGATATCATGCACAAAGAAGATGTAAAAGACCATGGAACAAAGTGAAAAGGGGTTAAAGTCAATGAGATTCATTGAATGTCAAAGAGCATTATCATTATATCAGTGAAAGCACAAGATTATAACAACAATGAAGTAATGGAAAGAAAGAATAGTGGTATGCAACATCAGGATCACTGTCATAAAGGATGAAGATCAACTTACCATATAATATTAACACAATGGAGAGTCCAAAAATAGTGACATTTATGTCACAAAGGGATAATGGTTGTTGAAGCCTAATAATAGTGATTTTCAATTAACAACACCAAGCTTGATAACAATGATAAGAAAGAGTTGGAAAGACTATTATATCCTCCAAAGTAAGAGCAAAGTATTGTCAGCCAATCAGTCCATGCTCACAAGAAGCATATAAGAAAAATTCATATCATATTACATAATATGGTCAAATTACTAAAGAGTTATATATGTCAATATAAAAAAATAACAAAGATCAATATAAGAAGGCATCAACTAAGGAGTTTGTCCTTCTTTTTCATAACTTCATGTTCTCCAGATGTTGATGATGTTATGAATACAATATCTTTTACATAAATCTATTATAATTAAGTAAATGTAAACAATTGCAAGAGAAATTGTTCTAAGAGATGTGAACTATTTCCATCATTTTAAACAAGGTCAATATTCTTGTGGAGAATATTGGTGGTGCTAAATGAAACAATCTAAAAAATAGGCTTGCACTATAATAATGT
Organism: Sequoia sempervirens; assembly: GCA_007258455.2. NCBI lineage: Eukaryota > Viridiplantae > Streptophyta > Pinopsida > Cupressales > Cupressaceae > Sequoia > Sequoia sempervirens. The sequence goes on along the minus strand of VDFB02010817.1, from coordinate 3,198 downwards.
GCACTACATCAGATATCCAGTAATAACGAAGGGACATCCATCAAAGCATAACAGCAGGGACTTTTTTTTCATATGGTGTAGTTACAAGTGCCCTGCTAGACATACGTGAAAATTTGGAAGAATAGACAAGGAAAGCGAACTGTTTCCAAAAATGCCTCAAAGAAATGTGATATCATGGAATGCCATAATTAAAGGATATGTTCAAATTGGGTTTTTTTGAAAAGTCCTTAGAAAAATTTAAGCAAATGCAACGAGTGGGTGTAAAGCCCAAATCCTCAACCTTTAATCTATTCACAGCAAACGAAATTAAATTCTAAAAATACTAAAAAGGTGTTATGATCTAATAAAATTAAATAATATTTATAGCCACACCTTCCAACTACCAAAAATAAAAATCTAGTCAACAATTTTCCCTTTCCTTTCTCAGTAGGTTTGTCCTTGGCTTTCCTCTCTAGAAGAGTCTTTTTATCCTTATCTATCTTCAACTCTGTCACCACAACCTTGGATGGGTGGACACTAACATTCACAGTTGCACCTGGGCACCAATACAAAAGAATTTGAAAACCAAAAATAATATGTAGTATAAAGTTAACTTATACCCAATGCATGTTAGTAGTGTATATTTAAATCTACAAACAATAGCATCAGCAAAAATTCTAGTGCTTCCTCACCATTGAATTTCTCTTGGGTGATTCCTTCAATATGGATGACCCATTTCCTTCAATAAACTTGAACCACCTTCCCCTCCCTTCCCTTGAATGTCCCTCTTACAACCTAAACATCATCATCCTTTCTGATTGGCACAAAACAAACCTGAAAAACATTGGTAACATTGGAAACAAAAAATCAAATAATTGAAACCTTTGTTTTATGGGATGCAAGTTGAGAGGTTAACCATTCTAAAAACAAAAGAAAATAATTACACACTGACATAGTGTTTAAACAAACAGAAGCACGCTGGCATAGTGTTGAATGCAATTGGAAAGTGTCAAGTCAAATTCTGCCATCCTACTTGCCCATGCCAAAATGTGGAAGCATATACAAGAAACATGAATTGTTTAACACAATTCCTCAAAGAGCAAGAGATATTCATCTCTTTTTTTTGGCTCTAAAATCCTATAAACAACATAAAATGGATTTTTTAAAAAGGCTTTCCAAACTTTCAAGTAAATGCTATTGGCAGGTGTGAAGCCAAACTCTGCAACTTTTTTCAACATCTTGCCTACCTGTCGCTTTGGAACAACGATCCAAGAAAATTTATGTAGATAGCTTTGATTTGATTGATTCATCCATTAGAATATGATTAAAAATATCTTCAAACATGCCTAATAGTAAATAACACCAATTTACATACCTAGATTTGAGTGAGCAGTAAAAAGCTCTAGCATCAAGTGCCCATTCAAATAATGTATATACTCAAGAGAGGTAGTGATTGTTTGTTAATCAATATCAAGCCACCTATGCCCTACAAGGTTGGAGAACTATCAATTATTTTTGCACCACCTGAATTATTTACAAAATGTTTTGGGAAAATTTCTCGTCCTTTTACCATGAGCTAAAGAGGCTTGTACTTTTAAGTTAGCCTATTTGATTAACCACTTGAATATCCCTAATTAAATGTAGAGAGACATTTTTTTTTTTGCATTTGACAAACCATGTCTACGATTATCCCTTCTTAGTATCTTACTTGAGATGCATATTGATTTGGTTTTCCACAATTTTATAAAATCATATCTTGCTGCAAACTAGTCTTAGCTTAACAACAGATTGATCAAACCCTCACTGATAGAACTTTATCTCAGAACTAAACATAAAAATACATCAAACTCAGACATATAACACAGTAAAGAGTGAAGGAAATATTCAATAGTGATCTTCACACCTGAAATGTCATATTGTGTGAAGTAGGTGCCCATTCTTCTGCAATTCATTTTTCCAAAGATTTAGCATCAGTGTTTGGTGAAACACGAATGTCAAAACCTGCTTTCAGGTTGCTTGCACCAAACAAAAAAATGTCATTCACCACCTGTGACAGCATATACTCTGCCTTTGCAAGCATCCTCCCTATGTGAAAATGGGAGCTTTGGAAAAGGGTATGGACATCTGTAAAAGAAATGTGCGCCAGTAGAAAATTTTGTTGTATACTAAACTGTGTAGGGCAAAAGATGTCGTAATGTCAAAACCTAAATGTGCACATTATTAGGAACTTGGCGATAATTTTGATTTTAATAAACATACTCTAAAACCATTGCTCTAAACCTTATTTTCAAGGTGTACCTCACCAAATTGGAGAAGTGAAAGGTCAATACTAGTGAGGAAGAGTTTGGAGGAGCGGAAACCAATAGTGGCAGGAAAAGTAGCACAAAATGGTGAAAAGCAACAAAAAAATTGGCAAAAATTGATGAGCGTTTAAGATTTGTTTAATCATAAAAAATTAATATAAAATATGATTAATATTATATATATATAATATAATAGTAATAAGATATAATTATATATAATATAATTATATTTATTATTATATTTAATAGTATATATAGGTTATATTATTATTATATATTGTATTCTATAATAAAAAATATTAAATATAAATATAAAATTATTATAATTAAGAATTAATATATTCTTGTATAGAAAAAATTAAATTAATTTATAAAAAAAATTGATAGTTTAATTGATCTTTGGAGAGAGTAGGAAAAAGAAAGAGAGATCGAGGGGGAGACAATTCTATATAGAGAGAGGAATTTATACTAACACTTGCACCTAAAGGACGTTCAAGAATTGCGCCAATAGAAAATTATATGTATGTTAATATGTTAGAGAGTATGTGTTTGTGCATGGATGTGCTACAAATTCTAGTTGCATGTGGCTAGCTTAAAAAATTAATAATAAGTGCTAAATAATGGAATGAAATAAATTTAGACAAATCTAGATTAGGGCTCCCTAACATACTTCGTGCTCTTGGGCTTAGGTGTGGTGAAGTTAGGGCTCCCTAAAATGCTTCCTCTTTGACCCCATCATGTTGGACTATGGGAATAGCACTATTGATTCTTGATTCCTTAAATGATCCATTCAAATGGATTGAAATAATTGATAATATATATGAATTATTTAAATGAAAGTGTCTGCAAGATAGCCCTCAAAATGTAATTGGATTGTTTAAATCATATTTTATTAGTGAAATTGACCATAATTTCT
>VDFB02010816.1:0-22403 GCA_007258455.2 Sequoia sempervirens | reverse complement strand
CATAATTCTTCATTTGCTAGGGCAGTAGTGGGGCATTCGAAAAAATCAAAGAATTTTAGAATTTTGATCAAGACATTTTATTCTTTGAACCAACACAACAAGTGCATTGCTTCAAAGAGGGGAAAAATGTAGACATGGAAAATATATCGCCATACTTGATCCTAATTTTACTAACACCAGGTTCATCCTAAATCATCTCTCTAGTAGTCATTTAATTAAATAAATCATTTTTTATCTGATTAAGTCATCACATTTCATCTCTTAATTAAATAAATCATCTTTTGTTTGATTAATTCATCATCTCCTATTAATGAAATAAATCACTTTGTTTAATTAATCCTATAGTCCCTCTTTTAATTAAATAATTCATTTATTTAATTAATCTCTAAAGTCATCTCATTTAAATTAAATAAATTAATCTTTATTTGATTTAAAGCTAACACCATCCTCTTTAATTAAATAAATCAAATCTTATTTATTTAAGTCTAAAATCATTATTCCTCTCAAAATCTAAATCAAATGGTCAAATCAGCTAATCCCCTTTAAATTAATCAAATCCTGATTAATCTTGGTCTTAATCCATCAAATCCTCTAGATTTTGTAACTTACAAATGAAAATCAATTTAATTGTTTTATAAATCATCTATTTTCATTCAAAAAAGACATCAAAGGTAGAATATTCATCAAATTTGAAATCTCCCCCAAAAAGGTCTTTTCCTCCAAACATGGCATTTAACATCTCTTACAAGTCCTTTTCTTGAGCCATGTGACATTAACTTCACCTTTCACTTCATCCTTCAAGCCATCTTTTGAATTTGAATCTCCCCCCTCTTTGCACATTCTCCAAAATGTGCTCAAGCTTCCTCCATTCACATCTTGACAAGTGGCACTTGCCCATTGGATGTTGAATGATCGTACATTCATCCATTTTTCTCATTCCTTCATCTTGTTCTTCTATTTATAGAAGGATTCTCTTTGTATTTTGCATCCACAATTTGAGTAAACTTACTATACTCAAATTCATAGCAATCTTCATCCATCTCATTGAGTTTTATAGCTAGGTTATGCAGATTTTATCTTGGAGCACTCATCAATCTTCAAAAATGTGGATCACAATCTTCATCAAATCATCAAAGCTTGCATAGGAGTTGGGAAAGGGCCAATTTCCACATCAAATTGGCACTAACTGCCCCAAGAGATCAAGAGTTTACATTGCATTTGAATAGGATTTAATATCTTTGGCTTGTGTTTGTTTATTTTCTTCATTTCATTTCCTTTTCATTGCAATTTAAATGGATTTCTTGGGGAATCATGCTACTAACTTGCATTGGATCTAATAAGTTGCTTGTTTCTTGTGTTTGTGCAAGTTTGGAATCTTGGTTCACACTATGTTGCATTTGGAGTTTGGCATGGATTGGTTGGTTACAGGTCCTCATGGATACTTAGAGAAATAGGTGAGGCTTCAGTTCTCTTATGGTAAGAGATATATGTTGGAATGGTTACTTGTAAGAAAATCTATTTTCAACAATAAATACCAAGAAGCCTACACCTTGGTTGGATGTGAGTTTAACACACTCAGTGGTTTCACATGCCTCCAAAGAGGCAGTTTGGATACACAGACTTAGGAAAGGTATTGGTTTTAATTACAAGTAATTTTAACTTGAATGTGATAATCAAAGTGTTATGTGTTTAGCCAAAAATTTCTATGTATCATGCTCATACTAAGCATGTTGATGTTGAACATCACTTTGTGCAGGAAATGGTTGAGAGTGGGAAGGTATTAATTCAAAAAGTTGACACTTTAATTAATGGTACAAATTATCTTATGAAAATAGTTCCTAGAGATAAGTTCTCTTGTTTTTTATGATTTTTATGGAGCTTCATGATTATGTAGGTTGCATTTGAAGTTGGCATGGTTGATTAGTTGGTGTAGGAAAGCCATTGGCCTTGAGTCCTATACTTGATTTATAATAATGATTCCTTGTTTACAATAATTGCAATGTATAATGTCAAGTACGAGAATGTTGGGAATAGAATGTCATTTGATTGCAATCCTAAACATTATTTCATGTATCTCCTAAGTCCTTGGAAAGTTTTCCCCAACACTAGGATTAGAAAGAGATTAAATTTGAATTAAATAAACATGTTAATTGACATTTGTAATTAATTCTAAATGATATGAACATGTGGGGATGCCCATGAAGAGCTCCTACAAAATAGGTGCACATGGGGCAGCCACATGGAAGGTGGAACTCACCTTGAGTTAAGTTAACTATTTGGAGTAAAAGATAACACTTTATTAATGCATGTAAAGATCCTAGAAGTTAGGGATTGATGTTTTACACGCATGGAGTTTAGTTCAATTCAACTTAGTATAAGTTCAGTTAAGTTTAGTTATGGTTCAATTATCTTCAGTTGCATGTAGTTAGATTTAGTTGACTACTAGTTGACTTCAATTGATGGGAAATGCATGACTAATGACTTGAGTTGCATGATAGATAATAGATGATACATTCGGTTAAGTGGGGATGATCAATCATGCATGATATTTGCATGAAAGATGGAGAGATATGTTTCAGTTAACAAAGATTGACTTGGACCTACCTTGGGCCACCAATTTGGTATCTTGGAGTTGACACTTTTTCATGTTAAGATATTTTATAAGGCTGAGTTAAGTAGGCCCATTCTTCGGTGCCAACTTTGAGGATAAGCTTAGAAGATATCTTTGGAATCAACGTTTAGTTATGACTTCAGTTTGGGATGCCCAAATGGATGGACTTGTTTTGACATTGTTGTTCATAGTAGAGCTCTACTTGAAAAGAACAGGTGTGGGTTTTGTGTGATAAGCATTGTGCTTTGTAATTGTAAACTCGTTGGAGTTTAAAAGGCTCATTATTGTCTATATATTATAGCAAGTTGAAGAGAGTTTATCAGATTTCATTGTAGCTTTTGAAGAAGAATTATTGAAGGAAAAATAAGCATCTCAAGCAAGGTTTGGAATTATTGTAATCTTATTCTAAAATTAAATAACACATTGATTCCTAGTGGAGTTTTTCTTGAAAGGGTTTCTCCATGGTATATGTTGTGTAACTTCTTTCTTCTGGTCTTGTTCTTCTACAATCTTTTGTCTACTTCTACAAATACAAAAATGAATTAAACAAATAATCATCCACAAGGAAATTGTAACAAAGAATACTTAATTAGATCTACAACTACAATAGTTTTACAAAGTATTAAGCTACATAATTACCTCCATTTTCAACAACGGTCTCCCTGATGGAAACCCTGAGAGGCATTGAGAAAACCTTTCATAGAGTTGTTCACAAGGACTGAGAATCTTGGACTTGCTACCCAACCAAAGACCCAATCCAACCATTCCTTCTAAAATTCAAAGGCTTCCATCACTCTACAAAGAAATCCAATTCACCCTATCATATGCCTTCCTAATATCAATTTCAACAACATATCTGGCTTCTTCAACCATTGAGAGGAATGGATAACTTCCTGTGCTATGATAACACCATCCAAAATTGATCTTCTTGGCACAAAGCCCATTTTTTCTTCTCAGATGATTGAAAATATTTACTCCTTTAATTAAGTTAATAAAATTGTTCAATATTACACTCTTAAAACAAGATTGTGAAAATATTTATTTAAAAAAATTATTATAAGATATATGATTTTTTATAAAAAATAAAACTAATTTAATTTCAAGAAATTTTACTTAGATTAGTTTATTAGGTTATGTTATATTATGAGAATTTTTGAAGTAAAAGTATTTTATAATGTTGGAAAATTCATAAAAATAATTGTAAAATTGAGATAATTAAACTCTCTAATCAAACACCTAAAGTATATTTAATATAGTTAAATTATTCACTTGAATGCAATTCTTGAAGTTTCTTTATTAGTAGTGTTGGAATTGTTTGTATTGTATCTATATGTTAGAGTGAACTCATACCATTTTAATAATGTGAGTGATAGTGGTAAAATATTAATTATATACAAATATAATGTTTAATTGATATAGTTTTATAAGTAAATAAAGATACTTTTTAAAAATCAATTCAAGTCAATAAAATGTTAATGGAGAGTAAATTTTCAATTTTGTTGAAAAGGAAAAGCTTGAAATTAAAAATATTGCAGCAATTAAATATAGAAATATTTTAAACCTTATTTAAACTTTTACCAAAATAATTATTACATTAATTTTTTAAATTGATTAAGTTATCTTTCTATAAACTTCATAACTATTCTTATTTCTTTGCAAATATTCATTTTTTATTTTAAATTAATTTTGTAAAATTACTGCATTATCAAAGACCATTTTCATAACCATCAATTTGAACCTTTCTCTTTCAAAATTCATAAATCATACTTATGTTTTACTTTTTTTTTTTATCTCACAACATTGTATTGCAATGTATAAGAATTTGAAGACTTCAAAAGAATGGCCAAAAAGACCAAGGGATATTTTTATTTTCCTTTGATATAATAAATTAGCTATTAGAGGAAAAGACCTACTAGTTGAGCATGTTCTTATAATTGTTATACCATTTGTTGATTTAATGCCCAATATTTTTAACAATATTGAACCAATAGTGGTGACTTTAAAGTTGCTAGTGTTGATAATAACTACCAATAATTGAGTAATATGTATTCCTTAGATCTAAACAACAACAAATCATGTGATGCCACATCATTGCATCAATAAAACATGATTTAGTGCACAAGTATCAGTCTCACTTTTTTTTCTTGGACACCTCAACAAAAAATATGCTGATTTGTCATCATATTTGATGATGTGGCCTTGAAACCTCAGTTATAAGCAGGGGCATTGCCAAGCAAGCTGCTGTAAAAAATTGGAATTTTTTTGAAACTATGTAAGATTTCTAGAAGAGTGAAGTTAGGGTGCTCAACTACAGGATCCTCTCCCTTAGTATCGACATATTCCCTGAACTTCTTATCGATACATGTGCTACTTATCGATACAAGTGCTAGTACATGCAGAGAGTTTCGTTTTGTATTGGAAGATTTGTAAGATGGGGAGAGTTCTATTGTCAAATATGGGACCCATTTCTACTGCTTTTCCTTCCACGCGTTTTCTTATCACGCCCTTCCACACATCGTGACTTGAACATATCACCTAGAATCTTACGAGTCTTGTAAGCCTGGATCAGTAAGAATGGGTAGCAAGTGAGAAGCGGCTAGCCTTCAATAGTAATCATTAATCGTGACTTGGACTTCCTAAAGAATGATTAGTATGTATTGGATCCCCAGCCTTTGCGTTTATCGTTCTTTATCTTCTTGCTGCGAACTTTCATTTCGTAGCTTATATACGAAACGCGTTTAAAAGATGATTTGTTGAAAAAACCTTTTACTATCCTTCCCAAGTATCAACTTCAAAGTAGTCTTGGGTTTTGTTGGTTGCCGTATTGCCGTTGAATGTGTAGAGCAGTAAAAATGGAAGACCAAAAGATTTACATTGCAATCTTTATTTAAAAAAAATAGAAGAGCTAAAGATTTACATTACAATCAAAATTAAAGAGAGGAATTTCATTATAATCATTGGGGTTATTTGCAGTGTTCATTGCAAATGTTTATTAATCATTGCATTTTAATGAATTACTTTCACGTGAAAAGGAAATTTAGGTGGTTATTCACGTTCAGTGAATAACCAGCCAAATTTCCTTAGGACAATAACTCCCTAAAACTAGCAACTAACAATTAACTGATTTATTAAATGTAAACTTATTTTCCTAACATAATGTGGAGCTAAGTCATGCTAACCTCTAATACCTTGTAAAAGCATTGTATTGGGCAAACTGAATTTGAAAAATGCTAAATAGAATCCATATAACCCATATAAAACCAAAACAGTAGAAATGGGAAGTGGGTCCCATATTTGCATATAGAATGAAAAGCGCTAGAATTTTCCATGAGGTGAATTTGCCATGACAATGAATTTTCCCAAGGTGAGTTGTTGACAGTGAATTTTCTGACAATGAATTGTTAGCGGCGAATTCTCCAAGAACCTTGTCTGCTCATATTCCACATTAAATAATCCATGAAAAACGGATATTAAATAATCCATGAAAAGCGGTAAATATAGATCAATGAATTTGAAAAAAAAAAAAAAACAACAGGGTTGGGTCCCATGGAGTCAGGTAAGGCTAACCTCTAATGCCTTATAAAAACATGGTATTGGGCAGAATGAACTTGAGCCTTGCTATCTACCAGTGTAGTACAGATCAGTGTGCTTCAACACCATCAACCTTCTTTGCAGGTCAGGACCGGATAATATTTGTTAAATGGACACTGGAAAGGTAAGCTAGTGATCAAATACATTAGACATTGTAGGGAAGGCATCTATCAGTTCTAGAATCCTGGTTTTTCATGCATCCTGGCTTACCCTTTTACTTTGACCTTGTTTTCACGTAGATAATTTGGTTTGAAATTTTCAGATGGAGTGCACTGCAAAGAGAAACCCACCGTCATTTTCATGTGCAGCGTGTAAAATTCTGAAAAAAAAATGCCGAGAGAACTGCCTTTTTGCTCCATACTTTCCACAAGACAACCCTGACAAGTTTGCAACTGCCCATCGTGTGTTTGGTGCAAGCAACATTATAAGGATGCTTCAGGTTACATCATTTTTTCATTCTGCATTCGTTGTTATTCCAAGATTTGTTGCATGCGCTTTGTCGCATTTCAAGATATGTTGCATGTACTCTGTCGTATTAGAGTTATTTTTTTCTGCACATTCTGCTTCCTTTCTCTGAATGTAACTCACATACATGTTCCTTCTGGTTTCAGCAAATTCATCATCACACTGTTATGAATGTATGAATTGTTGGTGGTGAATTTTCCATTAGATGAATTTATCATTACAGTCAATTTTTTGACAGTGAATTGTTAAAAATGAATTTTCCTAAAACCACTCCCTCTGCATGAGCTCAGACAGTCTTAGTCTTATATTAAGAGTGGTTAACTGTTGCAGGATCTTCCCGACGATCGAAGGGCTGATGCTGTGAGCAGTATGGTGTATGAAGCAAACGCAAGGCTGCGAGATCCTGTATATGGGTGTGCAGGGACTATACATCGACTGCAGCACCAAATGTCACAGCTAGAATATCAACTGGCAAGAACAAAAGCAGAACTTCTGAACATGCGTTTGCAGCAAGCGAATCTTCTCTCCCGATTCTGCACTTCAACGCCTTTCTCCCCAGTGGGAACTGAGACTGAAGCTGCACAATTAAACCCTCAAATCGAAGTGGAAACACAGCAGAACCCGTCAAAAACGAATCAGATGAAGCAGAAATCAAATTGTCCGTCAACAGAGTTGTATTCCAAATGCCTTGAAGGTGCAGCCGTACTTCCCCAGTCTGACCAAGAGTTCAATCCTCTCTTCCGTTTACAGCAAGTCTTTTCACCTTCGCTGATTGCTCAAATGCAAGCGGAAAATCCAGGTAAGATTCCGCCAGGCCGATAAATGTTCAAATTTAGTGCTAAAACAGCAGCAAGTCAAACTGTTTGATGACTCAAACTTTGACTGAATAGAGTAAGTATGATGTTTCTACGGATTAAATGATTTTATATCTAGTAACTGCGTAACTGAGTGCCCGTCAAATTTTCTTCAAAGAATTTATTGATAAGTTTAGAGAAATTTTATGAATGCCCTGTCGATTCCGTCAAGCTGTTGTTATTTTGAATTTTTCAGTTAATTGATGAAATTTTTAAAATGATTTTGCAGGATTCATGTCTGATTTTGTTCGGTACTCAAAACAACTTTATCAGAAACGGTCTGAAAATTTTTCCCCTAACAAACAGAAGAATTTGTTCAAGCCAGTGCCCATCCGAGCCGTTTATAGTACAAATTTTGTTGATATTTTGGCTGGCGGCCAAGATCAGATGTAATAAGAGTCGGACATTTTGTTACGGATATGTATGTTCGTACTCCAACTTTATCTCTGTTTTGTTAGTAATCAAGATTTCTAGATTAAACTGTGTGCGATTTTTTCCATCAACGTTTCGGATCATACTCCATGATCCATCATCAGGATGATTAGCAGATAGAGAGAGAAATGAAGAATAGATAGCAGACTTGGTAAATATTATACTTTTATATTAAGTTTCTCTTAAACTTGTTTTGTTTTATTTTAAGTTTTAAGATTTTATTTTAGGTTAGAATTTTATTTACGTTAGACTTCTAGCCTAAATATCATTGATCTTTTCTTTTATAATTTAGATCTTGTTTCTCTTAATCTTGTGTCTTTCACTTATTGAATTTTATTTTCGTGTTTTTCTCATTTTTATTTTCCTTTGTCTCTTTCTTTCTCCTTTCAATTCTTTTGTCTACTTTGATTTCTATTTTTATCCTAGTGTCCTCTTTTGAACTTTTGTCCCCTCTCTCTGTGATTTTCTCTGTTTGGTTCTGTGCTCTATTCTTCTAATTAAAGGTTTGATGTCCTTTTGTTGTATTGTTTTATGTTCTTCTAGGTTCTCTCTTTAATTTTCTCCTTTGCAATTCTCTCCTATCATCCTTCTCCTCCCCTTGACTTTCTCTTCTTTTTTGGTTTGCGTGACTCACATCCTTCCCTCACCAACCTCTCCCCTATTTCTATCCAAGTCTGCTATCTATTCTTCATTTCTCTCTCTATCTGCTAATCATCCTGATGATGGATCATGGAGTATGATCCGAAACGTTGATGGAAAAAATCACACACGTTTAATCCAAAAATCTTGATTACTAATGATCATGGACTATGGAAACAAAATGTTATTAATTTGTTTTTGCTTTTTTGTTTTGTTGTTTTATAGACGAACACATATTTAATAGATTCAAGCAAATTCACTGTTAATAATTTTTCATTGAAATCAACATTTCACTCTGGAGAAATTCACTGCTGTGACAAATTCACCTCATGGAAAATTGTCGGTGAATTTTTCTAGAGCCATGTGAATTCTGTTTATGAAGAGATGCGTGCCGGCAACAAATTCACCTGATGAAAAATTGTGGTGAATTTTTCTAAAGCCACATGAATTCTGTCTATGAAGGGATGTGAATACCGCCTAACCTGGCTACACATTCAACAGTAGTATGGGATCTAATAGTGAGATTTATTTTTACTTGTGATATTGTTATCAGAATTTTACAAGTCAAATTCATTGACCTATTTTTACTACTTTTCATTCCATATGTAATATGTGACACATTTCTACTGCTTTTGTTCTATATGAATTGTTTATTGTCAAATATGAGACCCATTTCCCATTTCTATTGTTTTTCATTTTATATGAAACCCATTTCATTAAAAAATCCATTTTTAGTACAAATATTGTTGATATTTTGTGTGGTGGCCAAGATCAGATGTAATTAACAGTGAAAAGACAATTTTTTCTTTTAGCTGAACAAATTATTTAACAGAATTTTGTTTAAGAAGGGAGGTGAATAATTTATGATGTAGAAATGCATCATCACTAGCACTATCTTTGCTTATTCTTATTGTAGTTTATCTTTTAAATGAAATAGTTTTATAGAGGGTTCTTTTAAAAAGATTCAGATATTATATAATTCATTTGAGATTTACTAATATGATTTTTAAATATTTAAATTTATAATAAATTTGTGTTTTTTAATATAGTTTTATAATTGATTTGGGTTGTTGCTTTTGACTTCTCTTTATTTTTTAGGTTATTTCTATTTTAAATATTATTGAGATTATGGAGATATAATAGATGTAATTAACAGTAAAAAGACATTTTGTTTAGGATATGCATATTTGTACTCCAAGTTATTTGTGCCATTTTTCTTAGCCGAACAAATATTTAAGAATGCATCATCACTAGTGTATGCATGTAAAATGGATAAAAATAGAAATATGCATAAAAATAACATAAATCAAACCAAAATGCATGCAAACCTCAAAAGATTGAATGTATTATGTTGAGTTGTTGAAGATTTGAATGTGGTGTCTCATGATTCTAGTAGCATGTTGATATCAAAAAGACAATAATAGGTCTCTTTTATAGAAAACCAAATTTTAGTGAAGGGCTAAGATTAAAAGTCAATATGACATGACAATCAATTGCCAAGATTGAAAGATGTACTATGAAATAGTGTTAGGGCTAAATTAGGGCAAAGATAGGATTTGGTTAAGAATGAATGGTTGAGATTGAATTATAAAATAATTCAATCAAGGGTGGAAATTAAATGAGACATGAAGAGATAAAGAGAATGGCACAAAAAAAAGAAGTTGGAGGAGAAAATTGAATAATTATAAAATTATTTAATTTAGGAGGGAAAAGATTCATTTTTAATTAAAATAATTATTTAATAGTGGAGGGAAAGGAGGAAAATAATTAAATAAATAAAATTTATTTAATTATAGAAGAAAGGGCTAATGAATAATTAAATAGTAGAAAAATGGAAAATAATTAAATAAAATTGAAGTTTATTTAATTATAGAGGAAAACAAAATTAATCAGTGATGTAATTAAATAAATAAAATTTATTTAATTAATCAAGGGATGAATAAGGAGAAAATGAACGAATTAAGTAATGAAGAATTATTTAATTAATAAGAGAATATGACCTTAGGGGATAATTTAATTATATAAGCAAGGACAATTTTTAATGTCTACAAATGATGTTGTGACTAAGAGAAGTAACATCATTTCAAAGAATAAAAAATAGTGGGTAGGAAAGGGATTAGGACTAGAAGCATGATGCCCTAGTCACTAGCAATGATGAGGAAGAATGATGAGGAGGTAGTTGATTGCCTCATCAAGAGAACATGTGTTTTCAAAGAACACGAGTGTGCTCTCAAAATGAATGAGAGGACTTAAGGATGAAGGATAAAAGAAAGAGGAAAATAGATAAGGATGATAAAAGTATGGATGGAGAGGGAGGATGGAGGATCATCATGTTGCAATGATATGAACAACCTAGATTTGATATTGTACTTGACATTATGCACCAAGGTATAAGGAACCAAGATGAAAATGTGCCATATACATGATCAAAAAGGTCAAGCTCAAACATATGCCTTATAACACCATGATATGGAAGACAATGATGCCCTTGTGACAATAGAATGCAAAAGACCACAAGAAAGGAAAACACTGATAAAATACACAAGCAACAAGAAAGCATGCACAACAAACCAAAAGAAACTAAGGACTATGCTCCAAGCCAAGTTGACAACTGATTGATAAATTGATTGATGACCGATGATGACATTGTTTGACATGGGAAGGCCACATCCCAAAACAACATGAAGATTGGGAAATATATATCCCTATGATGATAACTTGATTAAAGTGGATCATTAGATTATCAACTAATTTGGATTGAAATCATGGATTACTTATGGATGATGCACTAGATTGCAAGATTGGATTCAATGGATTATGATTCATTGCATTTGGATGGACTATATTGGGATGGTTAGGGGATTGTTGGATTGGAAGGATAGAGGATAAATGGATTGGATAATATAAGATTAGATGAAGGATTGACTGAGATCTAATAACAAGGGAGGACCAAGACATGGTAAAGAATGGAAGGATGGAGGAATTCCATGGATACGAGAGAGTAATTTAGATAATGGATGGTTATGGGAGATGGGATGATGGTGTATAGAGGATATGAAGATGGAGCTCCAAAGACTAGTTTGAAAGGACTAATATGCCCCCCACTAGAGGTAGTGCAATCATGGATGGAAGATGATAAGTGATGTATGATATGGAAGGATAGTGCATAAAGGAAATGAATGGTAGAGGAAGTAAGGATTGCATTGTCCAAAGCGTGCGTGTATAATTTTCCCCTAGCCTTATCAAGATCAAGGGTTGAAAGAGAGGGTGACTTGGATAGGATGGGATGATGGATATATAATAAGGGATGTATTATAGAGGATATGGATAGGATGATCAAGATCAAGTGGATAGGATATGGATGCATTCATATTTGGCCCTTAGGACATCAAGATCAACTATAGGAAGGGAAGATGGATTTGGATAGGATTGGTCGTACCCACAAAATGATATAAAAGTCACGAAAAATCCTAACCTGGGAATTGGACATTCCAGCAAGTGACTAACATCTTCTTATGGTCGTTCATTTACTTTGTCAAACCAGGGAACGTATACTTGAAATGGAGCGGCACTGTATCTGCACTAAGAACTAGTTTCAGTCACGGTTTACTAGAAATAAATGCATGAAAGGAATTCCACTTATGCTACAGGAATGTAATGTGAAGCCTTCTAAACTTAATCAAAGTAGAAACCATAACAACTATAACTGAGAAACAAACTATGAACTGGCCTTATGCTGCAGGAACAAACAGAGGGATGGATTCCCGATGTTGTAGGAACAATATAAGATTGAGTTTGCACTGAAACTTCAAGAAAAAAATCTAACTTATGATCAACAAGAAAATAAATGACTAACTAACTAACTACAGATACTTACTAAGTGGACCCCCTTAGCAAGCATCAACTAATTATGCAAGAATTGAACTCAAAAATTCATCAGCTTTTATTCATAACTTGGAACGATATACATTGTTTTACTCATATGAAAACTAACACAAAACTCTATCTCTTATCATAATACTAACTCTTACATATTCTGCTTCTTATTATCATATTAACTTTTACATGGTATCCTTTCTATGCTTGTCATGCTTGCTCACTCGCATAGGAGGAACACTTATTTAAAACAGAAAAGCAACTAGCTGCCTAACTCTAATAGAGAAGGACATGGACATAAATGAATCTTGAAACTGAGGAACAAACTTCTCATAAATGAAAACATATCCGTTCAACATGATTTAGAGAGAATTTAGAATTCCACTCTTCCCAGATTAATGATCATTTAAGTTTCTTCCCAACAACCTGGACAGAGAGTCTTTGTTGGAACAACTTCATCGACGTTGTGCATGAAATGGACTTTACTGCAGGGCCGAGATGTTTGAAAGATTTGATGCATATATTTTTTACTGGTTTGTCATCATTCTAACATTAAGAGGCTTTTTTACCCTCATTTCAGAGACAACCGAAAAAGTGAAATAGAGCTGAGCAGCCATATAATGAAGTAGATTTTGAATGATAAATGAGGGTAGATGTTAAATGTGTCAATCTATTTGTTATTTATCTATCTACCTATACATACTGTTTTTGGTCATCTACTTTGAATCTATTCAAAGTCATTACTCTGCAAATTAAAAAAATGCATTTAATACAATAGAAATCAATAAATCTTATTTGTCCACATTTTTTGCCTGTGTTTGAGATCTATGCATTTTTCTTTCATTCCCACCATATGTCCGATCAATTTCTTTTGAATCACTTCATCTTCCCACTACTAGCCGACTAGCCATGCTACAAGCATAGGTTCAATTCCCACCTAGTGAATTTTTGTTGATTCAAAAACATATGCTACTATTTAGAGTTGATTAGAGAAACATCTAATACCAGATAACCAATCTAAACGCCACCTGTTCTTAGGCACCCGATGTGATTGTTGGGTTATACCAACCATCCTTTTTTATGTGCTGCAAGATAAGCTTTCCTTTTGCACATACAAAGAAGCTTAATAATGTGTATGGGATCCAACATGTGAAAAGCTTTAAGTGCTATGTTAATATCTAGTTTCTGTCAATCTTGACATGAAAGCTTCCTTTGATTTCACTAATCTTGATAGAAAAGCTCTAAGTGCTATGATGCCTGACCAACATTAGGACAACTAAACATTAAAAGCTTCATATTGTGCTCATTATTAGGATCTTGGCCATAATTTTTTTTGGTGCCAGTCACTTTCAATTTTTTCTAGACTTATTATTCTATTGGCCGCCCTCTAAGCTTTTTTTCTAGAATAGTTGTTTTTCCTTTTTTCCTTTTCACAAGAATTGAAGCCATGGGGGAGGTAAAAAGTCAAGAACAACTATGTTCATTGCATCAGTCAACCACAATAGGTGAATGGATCCCTTCTCCTTTTATTCATTAATATGTATTCAGCCTCTCATCCTTTATATAGAGTAAACTATTGACTATTATTTGAGCAGTCAATTTCAATCTATTGTGAATTTCATACTTTCATTGCACCATAATGGGGTCTAAGTATTTGGAATTAAGAGTTTAATGAGTGAAAAATTATCATCACACTAGCCATTAAATACCATTGTGCGAGTTATTTTGTTACAATGATAGAGACGTTATGCTAGCAAACCAATGACACTACCAACATAAAATCTGGCAAGTAGATTTGGTAGGTGTGCCTAATAACCAACTACAAGGGGTAGCATAAGAAGTAAAGGCTAATGCTTTGGCATGAACATTTGAACTAAAACTTTTGAAGTATGTTGGTCAATATCAACACCTTATTGATGCATATAATTTGACATTTCTAGTGATTAAGATTTTGGTAAGAACAAAATTTCATGGGTAAATCACGAGTGGAAATTAATGTGATACTAGCAGTAGGAAGTACTCAATAATTGGATTTGTTAAAATTCATGGGGATTTAGGGCTGATCTCCCAGAGTTTTTAAGATTAAAATACCCAATAATGCAATTTGGTATTGATCCTGATTTTAATGATGTTTACACCTTTGTGAATGTGAGGAACCATACAATTATATGTTTATAATGCTTGATCCTTGAATTTCGTGATTATGATAGCGTTAATTTTTATGTCACTTGCTTTAATTTCTTTTTGTTGATAATGATGCATAGAAAGGGTACTAAAATCTGTTCCATTATAAAGCCTCTCTGCTAATTAATTTTGTAAATAAAAATTTGTTTTCTCTATACTTCTTTGGTGTTGCTTGGTGAATCCAGCTAGTTTGCAGAAAAATTTCTTCCTACAAAAGACAAGGGAAAGCAACTGTTGCAGCAGCAATAAAGATACATGAACTGTAGTCTTTAAATGTGTCATCTGGAAAGAGAAATATTAGATTATGTGTGTGTGGGGTTGGGTGATGTTAAGGCTAAGTGGTAAGTATGCCAATCACACTCAATAAGTAATTTTATTATAAAAGCCTTCAGCTGAAAGCAGTTAAATCTATTCAAAGGATTGCATGCTTGCGTCTTCATAGTTTCTTTCAAACAATCACAAGTTGGCAGAAGTCAACAGTCACTATCAATTAATTGTCTAGCTTGGAGATTAACTACCCTTTAGAAAAATGGCTTAGAAGATACGTTTGTCATTTATTGCCACTCATCAATTATCGAATTAGTGAATTACCACTTTTTAAATGTGTGTTCTTTTTTTGGGTAATTAGTTTTCTTAAATGCTTGCTGAATACATTGATAAATGATTTTCATGTCTTTGGATTTTTCTTGAACATTTAATCCACATGTTTTTATATATTAATATTGCAAGTGCAAGTGTAGCAAGGTGAAAAAATCTAGAAATATCAAACAAATTTGAATAAAAAAGAAGCGGGCTTTGAGCATTGAACTTGAAATTGATAAAAGAATTTTTAAATGCTTGAGGCATCCATTTCCTACTTTAATTTTTTGTTTTGAATGAACTCACACTTTTTCTTTGGGCTCTTAAAAAGAACAAATTCAAATCCTTGCTACAAAAGGATTAAAACGAATCTTAGGAAAAACTCACTACATTTTGTTTGAGGCTAAGAATTGAACAATCAAATCTTCATCTTTCCTTTGGTGCTTAAAATGAGTTGAATCCTTCCTGTGAAGGATAAAATGAATGTGTATCTTTATTGTTTTGTAATTATTTACACAAAGTAATATGATCAAAAGACGTATGTGCTTCTCTCATGCCTCACGATGATCTTAATAATCAAAAGGCTTTTGGTGACATTAAATTGTGTAATTAATTACCAACACACTTTGATTTGGGTTTAAAATTGAACAAGATCTTGTGTGAGTGTGAGTGGGGGAATTATTGCATATATTCTCTGTCTTTGTTGCCATCAAAGATTGATTGAGTTATGGATTTTGTCTTTAATTGTTTTTGTTTATTCTAGAGGGCCTGCCTTGGGGAAAAACTACTCACCCAAGGGAATGACTCAATCGGTAACACTCTAAAGCCAATAGTATTTCCAACTAGGATATAAATGTGGATATTGGAGTAAACGCCAATATCGCGTGGTTGATTCTAACAAGATGGATCTAAAAGGGGACTCTTGTCATATGGGTCAGTCTCCACGAACGAAAAGTCCTTATTAAAACCCATGTGCTACAAATTTTTAAAATACTTTAATCTATTTGTTGGTGCAAGAATGGTCATTCTAAAGCCACCCCACACTTTTACGGTCTTTAGTAGAAATTTAAAACATGCCATGGGAGTTTCATGGGTGTTGATGCTTGGTTTCCCTGTATAAGTGAGTGTTGTGGAGGGGAACCAGTGGGGTCAAGCATCTAACCATTCACTAAAGATAAGTGTAGTTGGATTTGTCTAAGTGGGGATTCAACAAATACTGTCTTTCACATCCATAGGGTTGTACTTGTTCTTGGTTATAAAATGATTTTCTTGTTCGAAAAAATTTGAAAATAAACATTCAACATGATCCTCAAAAATTCAAACCCTTTAGGAGTAAAATACCATTAAACAAATTCTCATGTTATTGCTTGCCCTTGGGATTACATCCTTAGAGGTTTCTAAGCACTTGAATTTACATCTCAATTTTCCCACTAAAGTTAAACAATAGGCCACCCTTGCCTTAATTTCATCAAAGTTTCGCATAATATACCTTGTGAAATGAGATGAAGTTGAGACATTGGACATTTAGTTTGAAAGCTAATCAGGAAATATTTGTTGTAAAAATAATCCATTAAGAAAAGATTAAAGACAATTGGACCCCACACATGTGTCTCCAATGATTTCACACAAAATCAAGATCAAGAAACCAAAGGTGAAAGCCCTTAGTCTGAAAGCCCATCAAGAACATCTCTCTATGCTATACGAAGTCAGACAAAGACTTCTTTTTAACTTTTACAGAAAGGCTTCAAGGAACAATCTCAGTTTGTATTCATTCTATTACTGCCAAAACCCAAATCTTTTTAGAGAGTTTGAACATCTTGTTTAGAGAAAAGCTTGTTCTTCAATATCGAGGTCTAAAGTAAACGAGTGTCTTTTTAGGTACATCTTAGGATCTAAAAAAAACTTCATCCATCCTCGAAACATCCAAGAAACCAAAATCATCTCATCAACAACTCTTCAAAAATCTTGGAAAAATATTTTATGTTAAAATTTGGGCAAAGCATTTGAAATTAAATCCAAAATCACCTTGTTTGATTGAATGTGTGTTGATGCATCCTTCTACACATAATGTATCAAATTATCAAAACTTGCGAATGAATTCATCCCTTGATAACATCCAACATCTTAGAATTTAGGAGCTCATTATCAAAATCATCTTGTTTGGATAGGAGTGCTTAGATGATTCCTTCTTCTCACACCTAGATAAATTATCATCTTGTGGATGATCTAACTCTAGGACAACATCCAACCTCTTAGAGTTTATAAGTACACAAAAATCTGAATCTGAAACAAATCAATCCTATATCAAGTCCTAAAGTTTAACATTTCCCTTCAAGATTCTCTCAAGAGTTCCACTCATTCATCCAACATCCATGTTAAATCCATATCATTATCGCCCTTTGATCTTTAAAATTACCCTATAATTTCTCTTTTATACCTAAAATTAGATTAATCCGAAAGAATTAAAGAATTCACTTTCCATATTCTTGAAGATTGATCCCTATTTTAGGGTGCAAACTAGATCACAACATAAGAGGAACATGGAAGCCAACAAAGAAACATCTACTACAAGTGACTTAAGTCAAACCACTCCTGAAATGAATCCCATTGGGTCTGGAAATCTCACAGTTGACCTTCCAACATCATCACAAAACCCACAATAGGAATCCCAAGGAGAAGACTAAACCCTTTGGGATGTCTCATGATGAAATAACTGAAATACTTCAAAATCTGGAAAACCATAAGATCGTCAATATCATGATGAAGCTTAACCCTTCATTATACATGCTTGAACTAGCAAAGCAAGGGGTCAAATTGCCTTTGGATTTTTACATGAGTACCATAGTGGAGACATCTTTTCCTCCAATCTCATCCACCATTCCCATCTCATCCACACCCCCATCCCAAAATATCACTCAAAAAATTCCGCAAATCACAACATCTTTTGCTCCAACCCAACCTAACGTTAATAAGGGAAATGCATTTCTCAATGCTATTCAAACACGCCCCCTTGTTAATAATCAAAAATTCGATGCAAACAACACCTTGGAACAAAAAATACCTGAAAACCCATTACATAAGAATGTTTCTATCACCTTCCATCATAATCCATTGTCATCATTCTTCCACGCAACACCCCAAACTTCTCTCCTCACAAATTCGCAAGAGGAAGGAGACATGTTCGAACTAGGGGGCATTTTTGACACCACAACATTTTCGTAAGGACTCACACCCCTTACATTTCCACCACTTCCTCTTTTTCCACCATCACCCACACCACTCCTTGGCTTAGGGCTTCCCCCCTTACCAAGTATCGATCAAACCAACATCCCAAATATTAATCAAAGCATTATGCCAAATGCTCAAAATTTTTCATTGATATCGCAACAATAGATGACAACTACACAAGCAATCGCAACATCATCAAACACCCCCCTAACATCGCAAAGAAAGGTCTCTCAAGGGACAATCACATCAATAGCACCACTTATCACTCAAACCACCACATCAGCAACACCATACACCACTCAAATCATCAACATGACATCACCGCTCACCACTACCACAAATGCCATTCTGAATCCACCACCACCCCCACCACCAACTTCCACCACATCAAGTCAATACAATGTGACATTGCAAGATGATTTTCAAAGGGGATTCCAACAAGTGCAGAAACAAAAAGTCGTACACCTAGCTGCTCAGCAAGCTGTTGAAGCTACGCAAGTTGCCCAAGCTACACAAGCCGCATTACAAGTGCAACAAGTTGTGCAAGCCCAAGCTTTATTGCAACAACAACAACAAGCCACCCAAGCCGCTCAAGCATTGCAAGCATTACAAGCACAAAAGACCGCTCAAGCACAAGCTCTATTAGAACAACAAGCAACACAAGCACAAGCCCAAGCACAAGCTCAAGCTTAGGAAAATGCCCAATATTAATAGCAAGCACAAGCATAGGCACAACTTCTTGCACAAAGAAAACCAATGCAATTGCAAGCATATCAACAAGAAATAAAGTAATATCAAGAGCAACAAAAAGTAGCCAAATTGGTAGCCCAACAACAAGCGTTGTTGGAACAAGAACAAGTGTAACAACAAGCACAAATCTTAGCACAACAATAACAAGATCAACAACAGGTGTTGTTCATACAACAATAGGTGGAAGCCTACCTCACTTGGCAGAATATATAGATACCATCGAGCAACAAACCGACCAACCCATCCATCCAACCCATAATTGAAACACCTTAAAACACCTTCATCCCACCCCCTGATCCACAAAATGATGTAACAATGCAAATCAAGTTGCTCTTGCAACAAGTGCTTGATCTTTAATTAGGGCGAACCACAAAGACACCAAGCAAATTGTGTCCCTACCCATTCAATAGGATCCTAGTGATGAAACCATTCCCCAAGGGATTCAACATCCCCAAGTTTGAAAAATATCATGGGATGGGAAACCCTAAATATCACATCAGTGAATTTCAAGTTCATTGCATGGAAGTCGCATACGATGATACTTATCTGATGCGACTATTTCCTAGGAGTTTTGCAGGCCATGTTATGGAATGGTTCTCTCATCTTCCTTCAGGCATTAGAACATTCTAAGAAATTATAGATGCATACATTAAAAATTATGCATGCAACATTACAATGGATGTTAGTCCAAAAGAACTCTTAGCTCTGAAACAAGGAAAGAGTGAATCATTCGCTTCATTCCTACAATGATGGCGATCGAAGACCAATCAAAGCAAGTGGACCATGCTAGAAGAACAACAAGTTTTCACCATCATCGCCAACCTTGACGGCCTCTTGGCATTTCATCTCAAGGTTCAAGGCATCACCACATATGATCAATTGATCCCCAAGGTGCTTAGCATCGAACGAGCCCTCGTGACTCAACCAACAAGATCAACCTCATACCCCAAACAACAAATCAACCGCCCACCCTCCAATTACAACGATAAACCTCACACGTGGGCAAGGAACAAAAAAGTTACTAATGATGGTGTCATCGTTGCCAAGGTGGTCATTAGTGCCCCTCAGAAAAATACACCCACACCAAAAATCCAAACACAACACCAAAAGAATCACCACATAACACACCAACCAAACAATGATCCAACAATCAATAATCTCAATGATCAAAGCAGACCACCCCAACATAAGATTTATCCCAACCAAAAATACACCACTGTGGGGGAACCACTTGAAGACATAATGAGGAAGTTGATAGGTAAACAACTCATCAAGGCTCCTACATTTGAGAATTACCAAGAACTAGAGGTGAAACATCCTTGGTATAACGAGAATCAACTTTGTGAATTCCATAAAATCAAAGGCCATACCACAAACAGTTTGATGAGATTGAAAAACATCATTCAAGATCTCATCGATAAAAGAATTATAAACATGGAACAACCTATAAGAAATTAGGATCTTAAGATATATACGAATCTGATGCCAAATCATGGTAACAAAGGGAATAAAAATGATAAAGGGAAAGGCACCCACGCAAACATGAACCATTTTTACAAAACTGTTGTTGCCTCCCTAGATGAATACTACACAGTCATCACCATCAAAGGAACCCATGTTGATTGTGGAGTCACCACAAGAGGTGGAAAAGTCACCATCACAGGATCATCCTAGCCAAAAAAAGTCCCTACATCCAAATCAGTTCCTAATGGCTACAATGTCCTAGATCAACTTAAGAGAATACCAGTGCAAATCTCCATCATGGAGTTGCTAAAAATCAAATCTTCCCATAGGAAAATCCTTGAAGAAGTGTTGGCCTCATCCACTATCCTCGCAGATCTTGATGCAAAGCAATTCCAAGCTAAGGTCAGAAACATCATTACGCCTAATCTTCTCACATTCTCTGACCAAGATTTCCCCGCTTAGCCATCTCACAACTGTGCACTTCACTTAGAATTCATAGTACATAAGAGAAAAGTCAAAGGGGTTTTGGTGGATGGAGGTTTTGGTTTGAATATATGTTCTCTCAACCTCATCAAACAATTGAAAATCCTAGAGGATTCTATTGACAAAGGAAAGGGTATCACAATAAGAGCATATGACGATCAAGAAAGAGTGTCCCAAGGCACGATCAAACTCCCTATTCAAGTAGGGCTGACTCTCATGAAAACCACTTGCCAGGTCCTAGACCTTGGCTTACCATATAACATCCTTCTAGGATGTCCATGGATTCATACAATGAATGCAGTAGCATCAACTTTCCACCAATGTGTTAAATTCACACATGAGGGACAAGAAGTCACTATCCACAAAGATCCCGAACCCTTCTCCTACTACAAAAATCTTGAAGAAAATTACTACAAAATCCCCCAAGTACCAAAAAATGATGAGGGCCCATCGACAACATACATCGATCCCACCACTCTCGCATCCACTTTTGCGACAGAGACACCCGCCATTCCCACCATCTCTAACATCAAGCTTATCATCCAAGATAATGGTTGTGGAAACTAAAAGCTCTCTAATAATACTTTTATGGTAGGAGAGTTATCACAATCTCCTAGATCATGGGGATGCCCACAAACAAATGAAGCTTCCACATCCCAAATGTCTCCTACAGACTATCCTGAATTTACAAGTTGGGGAGATCTTGGCTAGGAGGTTATTGAAGCAGATCCATCTCACATGCTATATCAAGATGAAAGACCAATGGTTGATTTACCAATGGATGATAGAAGCAAGGGCCTACAAATAATGCTCACAATGGGCTATGACATAAATAAAAGACTGGGACAAAACAACAATGGGCTTATAACACCTATCATTTTGGAGACGTGATCAATAACAAATCTTGTCCTTGGATGTACCCCTTCGAGTATAACCATACATGGCCAAATTCCTCTAGTTAGAATAGTTAATAATCCTCCTCAGCCAACCACAGTAGAATTATGACTACCAGTATCCACAAGTATAGACATACATAACTTTATAACTGACATTTGTAGTAGTAGTGATGATGAGGATACCATGACCAATCTACCTAGGCTATTTGGGGATAATGTTGTTTGCATGATTAGCACCCTATCTTTTGAAACAAACCACCAAAATCATGAGATTCACTTACTATATCCCCAACTCATCGACTACGACCAATGAGGACCACCGGTTCTCGATACATTCAAAAACAATAAGGC
>VDFB02010814.1:0-18401 GCA_007258455.2 Sequoia sempervirens | reverse complement strand
GAGATGTAGAAAGAATTTGAAATATCAATGTTTGGGGAGATGAATATCTTCCTTGGGCTACAAATCAATCAGACAAATGAAGGTATTTTCATTTCACAATCAAATTATGTCAAGGAAATGTTGAAGAAGTTTGGAATAGAAGATTCTAAACCAATATGCACCCCTATGGTTACTAGTTGGAAGCTGGGAAAGAATGATGAATCTCCTAAGGCTAATTAGAGAAAGTATAGATCAATAATTGGAAGGCTTCTATATCTAATTGGTACTACACTGAATATCATGCATGCACTTTGTCTTGTGGCTAGATTTCAAGAAGATTCTATAGAATCACATGTTGTAGTAGTAAAGAGGATATTCAGTTACTTGAAGGGCACTTTGGATCATGGCTTGTGGTATCTAAAGGATATTGACTTAACTTTGAGTGCTTACACCGATGCAAATTGGGTTGGTTGTGTATATGATAGGAAAAGTACAAGTGGTGGTGCATTCTTTCTTTGATGCAGATTGGTGTCATGGCTAAGAAAGAAACAAGATTCAATGTTTTTATCTACTATAGAGGTTGAATACATTAAAATAGGATCTTGTTGCACACAAGTATTATGGATGAGGAAAATATTGAATGATATCAGAGTGGTATATGATGAACCAATTTCTATCTTCTATGATAATACAAGTGCTATCAATATATCAAAGAATTCGGTAATGCATTCAAGGACAAATCATATCTCAATCCAGTATCACCTTTTGAGAGAGAAGGTTGTAGAGAATAAAGTGAAGCTCGAATATATGCCTACAAAGGATCGGGTTGTTGATATATTTACTAAGGCTCTTCCTATGGATACTTTTGAGTATCTCTGAGAGAATTTGGGGGTTATTTCCCCTCCTTCTTTGAACTAGATGCATAAGGAGATGCATCATTTCAATGGATCTTAAGATTCATTCTTTGGTCTGGACTGATGATGGTGGCTACCTCTTAGGGGGAGTAGGTAGCGACATTATTGGTTGTTGCAGTTAGGATGAGTGAGTGTTGTCATTGTGTAGTGGTTATTGATTGATGTAGTATGGTGTGTGCTCCTAAGGGGGAGTATACAAAGAAGTAAAGGAAAGGAAGTTATAACACAATACAAGGTTGTTTGATATCAATGGGAGAGATGCAAATATGTTGCCTTTTTCCATTGATGTCAAAGAGGGAGAATGAGTCATGTGAAAAATAAGGTGAGCTAGTTGTGAATGGGGGAGAATGAGACATGTGAAAAAGATAAAAGAGATAATGAGTTGGTATAGAGTAGAATATTGAGGATCAAAGTTGTGTTTGTTGTTGATGGTTTTTCACATTATGTGTTGCCATCAATGATAAAGGGGGAGATTATTGCAAGTATGTATAGTTGGTGTTATCATTGATGTCAACAAGATTTGGTCTTGTCATTGGTATCAATTGTATGAGCAATATATTTTTTCAAGAGTGCGATTAGTTGGTATTGATTTGATGTTGTCTCTAATGATTTGATTAGTTGCATTATGTTGACATTAGTAGGCTACCGGTGTCAACCTCTAGTGTTTCTTTGATAAGCTTTTGTCTATGGATGTATGGTTGAGTTTCTATGTTGTAGTTGGATTGGTGGTGTTGAGGAAGTGCTCAAGACATTAAGGATGTGTCTCTAATGCTTGGTTTTCAAGTTCTTTTGAGAAAATTTGAATAAAAGGAGGAAACATTGTAGTTGTAGTGGTGTTTTTTGTTGCAAAGTAGCATTTTGGTTTTGCTCCACATTTATTCTATGTTGAAGATTTTCTTGTTTGGTTTGGATATTTTGATCAGAGGTGTTTAGAGGTGTTGCATCCATAATTTGGTGTGTTGGATTGTTGTGTAGAGGAAGTTATGTTCACCAGTGTGTGAACTATGTATTGCAAAGGTATCTAGGAGAAATAGTTTTGCTCTGCATTTCTCTGCATAGTGGTTTTAGGTCTTGCGGATCTAGAAAGGATTTGATAGTATTTGTATCTTTCTTGAGTTGATTTTTTTTTAGGTTTGATACTTTGAAAGTTGGTTTCTTGAGGTGTAGTGTATGGGAGAATTATCTAAGTGTATTCGGTGTGTACATTCTTCAGGTGAAAATTGTTGTGAAGGAATTTGTTGGATTTCAGGGTGTTTTGGAATATTCCAGATTATGTTCAAGTGACATTTTTTTTCCACAAGTTATTGTTGCATCAAAGGAAGTGTAAACTTAAATTTTTAATGGTGTTTACATGAGTTCAACTGACCTTGGGTGTTTACATTAATTGCAGAATTGCTTCGATGTTTGTGGAAGTGTGGTGTGGCGTGTATGAGTGGATTTAGGTCCAATTTAAGGTTTGTTGTGGTTTTCCTTCATTCCTTTCCACCACAGGATTTTTTTGGTGCCAACCTAATTTGAATTTGCATGATTGATGTGCATAGCTGACCTTGGAGAATGTTTTCAAGGTTGAAGATGGTATAAATATGTGTTGAATTATTGAGGGATGATAAAATAGATGTGTGTGATGTGAATTACAAAGTTGTAAGGTGTGAATTTGTGAAGTGTAGTGCAACCTTTCATGTGTTATATTATTGGATGTAGTGATTAGAAGGTGTCTACAGTCTTCAATAAGGTTGTGAAGGTGTTGGTGATGCAGTGGTGGAATTTTTTGTTGCATTGAGATAGATTTCTCATTGTAACATTCTACTCTATCTTCTTTTGTATTTTGGTAGTGAGCCCTTTCTAATTGGTGTTGATCTTACTTTATATTGTGAGCTAATCCTCATCATGTTTTTTTACTTCTTGGGTTTTCCACGTAAATCTGGTGTTTCTTTGTGCATGGTGTTGATTTTGTTTTGTTTATGTTATCTACTTTCATGATAAATAATTCTAATAGATTAAGGGTTAATTGAATTAATGTGGATCTATATGTTTGTGATGGTTTTGAAGTTTTAAGGTATAACTGATTCACCCCCCTCTCAGTTGACTTGTCCATTTAACAGATAAATGTGATACTTTGAATGTAGTAAGTTAGATTACTAGACTAGTGGCCTAAGAATGTATTAAGCTTCAAAAATTAATGTTAGTTCAAATGATCAAATAAATTAAGTACAACACCTCTAAGGAATTAGGATCTACACTAGATCTACTTTTCGTGTACAAGTGAATTTTTACTTTCTAAAGTCCATATCTAGGTGAACTTGTTTTGTATGTGACAATATATGCTTTAACTAAAAGTTTCATCCTTAAAAAAATACAATTTTAAAATTTGGGCTTATTGTGTCTAATACTAAATCTATGTTCATGTTCCTATGACAAATAAATTATGGTCTTTTCGAGTTGGTGCATGGGCACTTTTCCTTAGCATAGGCATATACATTATAGAGTTTTAATTTTGAGACTTGCAAAACTTTCTCACTAGTGTGTTCCCCTAATCTAAACTAGGAAATGTTGAGAATCATCTTTGGGGGCATGATATTACTTTGGTTCATCAATGGTTGTCAAGACCTGATGTTGATTTTACAATATCATAAGTAAATAAAAATAGAGAATGCTAGATGTTGAATAACTACTATTAAGTAAATTAAAATTGATGTAAAGTATGATGTGGATGTGTCATTCTATGGTGTCTTAAACCTTTAAAGTCGCCTATGTTGATGTATTTATATATAATTATTTAACACAAAATTCAAAAAAATTGGTGCCCATGTTGATGAGTAATTAATTGTATTCTAGATTTTTTAGCCTTAGAAGCAATATTTGAAATTTGAAATTGGAGGACTAAGAATGTATAGATATTTTTTTTCCAAGTAGTATGCATCTGTAGCTTAGTTTAGAGTGGTAAAAGCCTTGAATTTAAATATTTAGCATAATAGAGTAAAGCGTTCAAGTTTATGTGTTAAAAGAACCAACTTAAGTGCTAAAACTGTAACATTATGATATCCTTACATAGTGACTATGACTTTACAACATCCATAGTGACATAAAAAAATGAGATTACACTTGTATCCTTCGCACACTGTATGTTATTGTTAAATTGTGAAAAAATTGCATATATCCCAACCAATTCCCATTTAGTTTTCGGTCCAATTTGATGGAATGAATTAATTAAATTACATATTGATAAGTGGCACACTCGTGTGCTAAGTTTGGTCTACTCTGAATCCTTATATGGTCCCATTTCACACCAATTTACACATATTTTCTTACATTTGACTTTTATCTCATCACTATTTATGTACACATTTCCATATGTGTGTCATTATTAGTCATTTATTGCACCTATGCTTGCACATATATCCAAAATTTTCATCTTCATCTTGAGATTTGCACTTGCCTATTATGTATCAATTTTGAGTGCCTTGGGATTGACCCCCCAAAATTTAAATTTCCAAGTTCCCACCATTTTCTATTAGTTGTTGTGGGTTGACTTTATACAAGGTTGTGTGACATGTTATGTCTTTGTATATTTAAAATACATTAAATACATAATTTTTCAAAGACAACTATAAGAAGAAATCATTTTAGGGGCATTTCAATTTGGAACACTAAAAGGAATCCATCACATCAAAATATTCATATAAGCCATTTTCATCTTTATAAATGTTCGCAAACATTGACTTGAAGTCTTAAAGCTAATCCAATAAAGGGTTGACCAAGGGTACCTGAACCTTCCAATTCAACAACCTCCCTTAAGTTATTTCTAAATACCATAGTAATTAAATACATCCTCACATATCAAAGATCAAAGGGATGTAGATCTTCAAAGTATACATTTTGCCACAATAATCCCTTATATTAAAGAGATCTCACACATTAGATCATTCTTGTGACATTCAAGATCCAACCCATGGTACTCTAAATTAACCATTTAAATTATGAGAATAATTTAATTTAAATTTCATCATTATACTTTCAAAACAACAAAAATCTATCACCTACTAAAATAAACTAAACGCTTTCATTTCTCTATTTTCAATATAACCCTATCTTTTTTCTTTTCTTTTTTTTATTTCATTCCTCTCCCATTATTCCTTTCTTCTCTTTATAAGGCTACGTCTGCACTCCTATCTCTCATTTTTCTCATCTTGATGATGGATCATTGGGTGTGAGCCAAAATGTTGATCTAAAAAGAATATATAGTTTAAACCAAAAGCACACTCTACTACTTGATGATGGACTATGGAAAAATCATACCAAATATTGTTTTCATTTCTATTATTTCCATAATTTAATTTCATATTACATAATCTATAACAAATCAAAACAAGAGAAGCTAAACGATAGACAAAACACACCTATGTATGTAACATTATAACATAACCACATCCCCCATCCCACATGCTAGACAAAACACACCGACAGAAAGACTTGATAGAGCATGCTAACAGACAGTTAGGCATGTGTCCTGTCATTGAAAAAGGACACATGGTTGTCAGCTATATCAAAATCAAAAAAGAAATGGAAAAAAATCCCAAAACATTGGCATTTTTGACATTTGCATTTTGGAGGTTGCTAGGGAGCACGGGCATAATGGAGTTGTAGGTGTTCAAAGGTCGAACGAGAGTTGAGACTCTCCCTACCAAAATGCATTCGATAGGAATAGGTGGCTGGCTAGCAGGTATGTATATCTGCAAGAAATATATGCCATTTTTCCATTCTACATAGGAACTGTGAAGCATTGAACGACTATTCATTAAAGAAAATGGGTTTTCATTAACAAGAAAATAAAGGGTTTTGCTTACGTGTAGGGTTTTCATTTCAAATGCAGAGTTGTCTATGTTTTTTTGTGTTGAGGGTTTCAAATTCCAATGTGAAGAATTGAATGACTATTCATTGGGAAGATGGATTTTCATTGATGGGAAAATAAAGGGGTTTCCTTGCAAAAAGGGGTTTTCATTTGAAATGCAGAGCTGTTTTGTGTGTTTTTGTCAGTTTTTGTGTTGATGGTTATTAAATTTTTCCGTTTGAAAATTCTAAGTGTGAAGATTTGAATGGTTGTTTGTTGCAAATATGGGTTTTCATTGATGGGAAAATAAGGGTTGTTCTTGTGAAAAGGGGTTTTCATTTCAAACACAATGTGGGTTATGTGTTGGGGGGTTTTCAAAATCTTAATTTAGAATGGACAGAAAGCCCAAAATGTTTCCATTTTTGACATTCTCATTTTGAAGGTTGTTGTGTCTAAATAGTTTTGAAACATTAAGTGGGTTGTAGGTTTTGTAAAACACAATGTTTTGCATCCTATAATTTTAAACAAAATAGTATGTATGCCTTGAAAAGCTTTGTGTTATTTAGATTGTAGGAATGTGATGATAGGCATCATTTTGTAAACACCCAGTAAGGTATTTGGCTTCAGTGTGTAGAGGGTCTTACAACATTGTGTGGGTTGGATGTTTCATAATTATGATGTCACCTCACCTCCCACTGTGTGTTCCAACCTACAATCATACTATGCATGTATATTTGGATCATATTAAGAAATTGAAATGCAAGTTTAATTAATGTTGTTGATAGACAACTATAATCCAAAAGACATGAAGTTGAAAAAATAAAAACAACAATGGAAGGTGTGATTTTCAAGACATTCATACCATTTTGCAATATTCCATGTTGCAAAACCGTATGTGTTAAGAAGCAAGCAACCCATCGTGAGACAACCCTTTACATTTAAAAAAGGAGATTCAAATAACTGAAAACCCTAATTGTATTTTCCAAATTACAATTATTTGCGCACTTTTTTTTTTCAATCATGCAAAATTTAAATGTATTTTTTACTCAAATTAAAAGTCCTTATAAATTTTGAAGGGGCCTTTCAATACATTCGCATTGTCTAAATTATAAAATATTTTCAAGACATTCATTCTATTTTGTAAAAAAACATGTTGGAAAACCCTAGGTGTTAAGAAACAAGCAACCCATATAGTGTTGTAAAACCCTCTAAAACCCAATTGGTTAGCACCTATCACCTCAATTTGGTCGATTTTTTCCTCCAACCTTTAGCTTTCAATGTGCAAACATGAAATGCAAAGTGTTTTCCCCATTCTTTCTCCAAACTAAAAATGCACACGTCAATCCACCTTCAATTCCCATGCCAGAAAAAAGCTCTGAAAATGACCTCATGCGCACATTATTTGTACTGTCTAAATTACATTCATACTATTTTGTAAAATTCCAGGTTGCAAAACATAGGTTTTTTGAAATCCGCAACCCACATAATGTTTTAAAACCCTTTAGCAGTAACAACTCAATAAGTTACAAGCCCCTCACCTCAATTCGTGGTTTCTCTGAAAGGGAAAATGAGCAGGACTCGAGAAAGCCTTCCAAGATCTAGTATGCACCTTTAGTATCTTATGCTTCTTAAAATAAATCATATTTTAATCATCTTGATACAAGCACATACTACTATGCCTTAAAGCGGAAACAGACAGTTTAATTTTCCATGCATTAACCCTTCTAGGAAAGTTGATGTAGTTTCAGATCTAAGAAAATTTTAGCAACATAACGACATGTAAATTAACATTTCAAGAATGAGAAACACAAAGAATAGAAGAGAGATAGACATAAGAGAAGAAAACACGATATACGTGGGGAAAACCCTTTCAAGTAAGAAACCCCACACTCCAAATCATCGAACCAATGTATTAATCTACAACAATAAGGCTACAATACACTTGCAGGCTCACAACCTTAACATGGAGACTACATCTTGCTCTTTTGGAGGAAATCCAACAACACTTTAATAGCTGCAATCAAACTATGCATTCTACAATGCAAGGCATCCTATTTATAGGAGATACAAGCTTTGAGAGGCTTCTAGAAGTGTTTAGGCATCCAAACCCATGTGGCAATAATATCTCACACCATAGGCATGATTTGGACATTTGTACAACATTCTCTTACAACTCTTACAATTGTCATAACATGCAAAACCTCTCTCCCAAGCTTAGGCGCCTAGTTCATGCTTATAGTGTGTTATGACAAATTCCTTACAAATGTCATATAACATGTGCCATAAAAGTTGTCACACTTTCAACACATTCAACAAACAAAGAATAAGTCAAACATGACTATCACACTTATTCTTTCACACTTTTTCATACCCCACTAAGGCACCACACTTTCTCCATTCAAAATATACCTTATGACGCGTCATAGAATATGTCATAAGATGACATCACTTGTCCTAGGTCCATGATTCCAAGATGGGACACCTACCTCCACATGTGATGAAGATGTGTCATATAGTCACCTCCAATGGGGATGCCACCCAGCCAGTGGGTCCCACTTAATGACATGACATTGTAGGAAATTAATTAAAACAAATAAATACAATAATACATTAAATAAATCAATGTTAGGACTCTAAGGTTGAAACACCTTATTCCCAACATTCTCATCTCCCCCACCTGTAACTCCACCCCCTGCTCTCCAACTTTTCATTTTCAACCTACAAAATGAAAAAACCAACAACATAGAGTGTTTTCCAATAACAATACTTTAAACAATTAGTAATAAGTGTTAAATAATGGGAGAATCTAATCTCTTGACAAAATACACCTATCTATAGACATTATAACATAAAATGACATCCCCCATCCCACTCTCCTGAAAAAACACATCGATGGAAAGACTTGATGGACCGAGTTCACAGACAATAACTATACTTGTTACAATTTAAAATGCATGTCTTAGTCACGTCATCCTTCCCCCCTACTGTGCACGGATAGATTCTCACACAAGGAAAAAAATGTCAGCATAATTTGAAGAGACATGAAAGATGAAGGATTTCATTTGGCTTCAATATGTAGAGGATTTTACAACATTGTGTTGGTTGGAGGTTTCATAAATCATGCACTCATCACTGCTGTGTTTTCAACTGCAATCATCTGAGACTATTGATGTTTGTTGGAAGCTAGAGTGTTTTAGAAAATGGTTTCTTTCATTACATTCCACCACAAATCTAATTAAAAAACTTTGAGACATTCATCTTGCTTTGTAAAATTCCAAGTTGCAAAGCACTAGTTTTATGAAATCTGCAACCCATATAATGTTTTAAAACCCTTTACAAGTAATAACCCAATTGGTTACTCACCCCTCACCTCAATTTGGTATGTTTTGTGATTTCCTTGAGAACCTTTTGTGAATTGGAAATTAAGAATGTAATGAGATTAGAAAACAAAGTTTTAAGAAATCTACAACCCACATGCAATGTTGTAAAAACCCTCTAGGTGTAAAAACCCAATTGGTAAGTCGGTAAAACTGAGGTGATGCCAAAATTATCTCCTCACTTCCCTCGCTGTGACATTTCCTCTCGTCTGTCGGTTTCATCACTTTTTTCATCCATCTTGGTGGGCCCTGCACTATATCGTAACATCATATTATGTATGTTGTTATGTATGTTTTTATGCATTTTTGTATACATACATAGGTGTGTTTAATTTTTTAGGAGATTAGCTGCATCCGTAGAGGATTTTACAACATTGTGTGGGTTGGAGGTTTCATAAATCACGCACTCACCTCCCACTATGTTTTCCAACATGCAATCATTCAAGTTTTAATGGTTGTTGGAAAATAGTGGGTGTTTATAAAATGATGCCTTTCATTGCATTCCTACTGGCTAATTAACAAAATATTTTCAAGACATTCCTCCCCGTGCTTTCCACCTTGTCACTTTGAATGGATAGAATGAAATAAATTCCAACCTATAAATTATATTCTACATTTATTTTTAAATCATATGAGGAAATTGAATTGCAATTTTTTGTGTAAGAGTTGCTATAAATTGTGAAGGTGAATGAACTTTAGTACAATCTTACTGTCTACAAACTTTAAGGTTTTCATTAGAAGCATGTTTTCTATATATAATTGCATGTTGGAAAATAGTGAGTTATGAAACCTGCAACCCAAATACTATTCTTAGCTTTTAATAAGTTGTTTACAAAAAATTTCTACCTTTTTACATAGGACTCTCATGTCTCCATCCAACTGATTCTCTTTTCTGCACTGACATCTCATTTTTCCTTCTTTTCATGTTATGTATGTTTCTATGTATGTTTCTATGTATGTTTTGTTGTATGTTTCTATGTGTTTTTGTATGCATAGGTGTGTTTTGTTGGCAGATTAGCTACTATTTTTTGGTCGATCAAGGTGATCACAAAGGCTTTTGTTGAATTGTTAACCTTTATTCTTGCAATAATCTGTATTTTTTCAGTCGTTTGTACAAGTAATGGTTCACTTTACAATATCATTGAATAACAGTTACGATAACAATACTTCATTTAGGTGTTCATTGAGAGACACAAGATATAAATAGAAGTATGATAGTGGTATGTGGTATCCTTCTTGTCTATCTTCTATACCCTTATTTATTATTTCAAGTTATGGCCTCTTTCATATGTCAAGAGAGACGAGTTTTTTATATATCTGAATGAATGTCCAGTGTTTCACAGTTCCTGCAGAATGGAAAAATGGTAGATATAATTGCTGATATATATAGTTAGTGTTAGAAATAGGTTAAATTGGAAATTAAATTCCCATTGTATAGTTATGTTTTTTTATTGTATATACAAGTTGGCATTTTGCAGTCACCACAACATATAATCCTATATTGGTGAAATTTGGAATAAAAAGAATTCTTTGTAGCACCAAAATTTTTTAATTTTCCAATTTAATCTATTGCTAACACTTGTCTTCCTTCCAATTGGTTGATATATTTGAGGAAACAAAATTGAATAAAATAAGGGTAGGTGGATTGAGAAGGGTGCTTTAGAAGACATGAAGCTTTTGCACTAAATACAGGTGATTCTAGCTATGATAGCTTGAATTGCAAGTGCATTAGTCAATTAAATTTCCAAAATTTATTTTGCATTTAGAAGTTATGATTTATTTATAGATGGGATGCTTACTTTGGAAAATGCAAAGAATTTCTAGTTTAATTTTTTTTAAATAAATGTTACATTATTGTGTGTCGATTATATCCCAAAATTTTACATGAAGGATGTTTCCTCCTTGAAGTGTGATTGTTACATGGGAAATGCTAAAAACAATAGTGAACAATGATACTGCATCCTTTTAATTATCCCTTTACACAAAAACACATAAACAACTTTGCATTTCAAATGAAAACCCTTTACGCAAGGAAAAGCCTTTATTTTCTCATCAATGAAAACCCATTTTCACAATGAATAGCCATTCAATTCTTCACAGTTCCTAGGTAGAATGGAAAAATGGCATATATTTCTGGTAGATATACATACCTGCTAGCTATCCACCTGTGCTTGTTGAATACATTTTGGTAGAGAGAGTATTTTCTCTTGTTCAGTCTCCAAATCCCTGCAACTCCCTTTCCCGCTCCACAACAACCTCAAAAATGCAAATGTCAAAAATGGCCACATTTTGGGTTTTTTTTCATTGCTTTTTCAATTTTGAAATAATTGTTAGTTGCATGGTCCTCTTCCGATGATGGGACATGTGATGACATGCACCTAACCATGTGTCAACATGCTCCATCAAGTCTTTCCATCGATGCATTTTTTCTAGCATGTGGGATGGGGGATGGGGTATTATGCTATAATGTTACATACATAGGTGTTTTTTGTCCAAAGTTTAGCTTCTCCCCTAATGATGTCATCAGTGTTCTTTTCCTTACATGAGAAGTTATCCATTCACTGCGGGTGGGAAGGGGAGTTGATGTGATGAAGACAAGAGTTTTAAATTGTAAAAAGTACTATTATTGGAAAACACTCTTTGTTGTGGGTTTTCTCATTCCTCAAGTTGAAAGTGAAAGGTTAGAGAGCAGGGGGTTGGAGTTGCAAGTGGAGGAGAGGAAAAACTAATGGAATTGAGGTGAGGGGTTTGTAACCGATTGGGTTGTCACTTCTAAAGTGTTTTAAAACTTTGTGTGGGTTGTAGATTTCAAAAAACCAGTGTTTTGCAACCTAGAATTTTACAAAATAGTATGAATGCATTGAAAAGATTTTGTAATTTAGACCATAGGAATGCAATTAAAGACACTATTTTTTAAACACCTAGTGTTTTCCAACAACCATTAATACTCTGTATGATTGCAAATTGGAAAACACAATGGGATGGGTAAAAGCACAAAGTTGTGTCACACTTTTAGCCAACTTATCAACACAACTGAATTTAAGTATTTCTAACTAAAAATCAATTTTGGTCAAACATATGATCTAGTAAGATTCATTCTAGTTAAGTTAGATACTTCCACAACTTTTTCAACTAAAATTGTTGGCTAAAAATATATGGAGCACCACTTTGAGGCAAATTTACAAAAATAATAAAAATTATTTGAAAAACTTGATGTTTCAATAACTCCTACTCATGTAAAGAGCATTTAAAAAAAATAAAAATACTCTTTTATAGATCCATAAGTGCAGTTTTCAAAAATATATTTATTTTAATAATTTAATTATTATTTATATTTTACTTTTTATTTTTACTAAAAGCATGTTATCAACATAAAATATTAGGTTGATTACCATGCCAAGGAAAAATACTAAAACTTATTTTAAAAAATCGAGAAAAATATGGTGCACTAGATAAAAGAATCTATATCAAGATGGTATAATTTTTTTTCCATTTTAGATAAATATTTAATATGAAAGTTTACATAGAAAGGAAACAACTATTTTTAATACACACACATTTTAATATATTTATTAAAATTGGAAAAAAGTATATCAATGCACTAAAGTTTCAATTTATAAATACTGTAGTGTAGAAAAACATTTCCTTTGCTTGATATGGGAATAATTAATGATAAATTGAACTTAAGGTCACCTTGGTCTAGTGTTGTGAGGTGTTTTACACATCCACATTAGGTCTTGGGCCCTTTTTAAGCCGAATTAACTTAACTATGCCTTAATTTAATGTTGTAAAATGTAGTTATCTATATTTTCACATTAAATTTGGGAAGCTTGTAAATCAAGTGGACCTAATCTAGTGTTGTAATGTGTTCTACACATTCACATGGGATTTAGGGCCCTTCTAAGCTAAATGGACTCAATTTTACATTAATTTAGTGTTGTAAAGTGTGTTTATTTACACTTTCACATTGGATTTTGGGCCCCATTGAATTTATGACCTTTACATCATCATTAATAGGCTCCTATGACCCCATATTGTTCATCCCAAGGAATATTTTTATCAAAGACCAAACAAAATCAACATAAAAGCTTAAAATATTCACTCCCCAACACTCTAGCATGAAAAATAGCCCCTATGGGAACAATTTTACACCTTGCATGAATGGGTCCCATTTAGGTGGACTCATTCACCTAGGATGGTGAATGAGTCTCATTTGGCCTATTTTTAAGGCTTTGAGCAAGAAAAGTGGGTTTTTAATTCAAATTTCTTCAATGTAAGCCTTGGGGATCAAATTAATGGTCATGTAAGTGGATTGCCTATATGAGAAAGCCTTCAACTCCTCATTTCACATAAGAAATAACGAGCAACATAATCCTACATGTTATCAAGTCAAGCAAGCAAGGGTTAAGCATTCCAAGGTCATCAAGAAAGCTTTCAAGATCAATTCTAAGGAATTCAAGAGCAAGATTCTTCATCAATTGTTGTAGAAACTTGAGATCCATCATCATGGAAAGGTTCTAATTGCATTAATTCATGTTTATTCTTCATTATCTTATTTCATCATTTGGTTTAATTACTTCTCGATTCCCTAACAATCAACACTTTTGTTCTCTTTCCTTGTGTGATTGTAGATCTAGGTGATTTGAATCCTTGGAGATGATTGAATGATAGGTTTCAAGCTTGTTGGAGTCATCTCCCTAATTTCAAGGTCAAAATCTTCACAAAAAGTCACTTACAGTCCTAAAAACCAGGGTTTCGGATCTGAACACCTGGAGGTACAAATTGAGCAGACCAAGAAGAGCAGATCCAGAATTTGAATTTCTAGAAAATCCAAACTGGACTTATTCACAAAGATTAGTGAATGAGTCTCGCTGTAGATTTTTTTTAGAGATCTTTTCAGATTTGGATACCCATTTGGCCAAAACTTGCTCTAGTACAGTTTTCCAAAACTTGGACTGATTCGCCCAAAATGGTGAATAAGTCCCACCAGGCCTAAAAAGCAACAATTTCAGGATTTCAAAGCTCCATTTGATCTCTCTCTAGATTCCAAGTGCACACTTTCAGTTTTGTAGCTTTATGTTTTATTTCATGGTCATTTCTAAGTCATTTTGCATATCACACTATGTTTTCCAATTCATTGTATTTTCCAAGTTTACACTTGGTGGTGAACCCCTCATTATACATCATTCAATCCATAGAACCTTCCCTTTTCCAGATTTTAATCTCATTTGCATTGAAATCTCAAGGGTTTGTTCTTGAGTGAAGTGGTTGGAAAATTGTCTCTCTCCTTTTAGGTCCAAAATCCTAGTAGTGAAAGAAAGCCCCCTTATTTTCTTCAATTCATTTTGGTGAACCTACATTTAGAATACCTTCTTTTCTGATTTGGAGTCCATCATCATCCTAGATTTAGCTTGTATTATCTTTTAATTAGGTTTTACATTAGTTAATTGGCATTCTAGGATTTCAAAATTTTGCATTAGTGAAAGTGCATATAGGTTGCATTTTTGCATTTCAAATCATTGCAAATCATCGAAAAATTGCATTTTCACTTAGGATACATATCATACAACAGACAAAGCATCAAAATCCATTGAAAATTTCTATTTTTTTTGAAAAATATCCAATTGGGACTCATTCACCACATTGGGCGAATCAGTCCCAAAACATATATGAATAGCCTTTTACAACACTAAAAACCTTGTTTTTAAGCTTTTGTTTGATGTGATTGGTTAGTTGTTTCATTGGGTTGAATTTCTATTACATGCATTTCACTAAAACTAGCTTCAATTAGCCCATTTCATGCATTGCTTCATTTCAAATTTGCATTCACAACATTCCATTTTGATATCATTGCATAGTGTAATCAGTAAATTACCTTGTTTCAAATCTGAATTTTTTTTTTAAACATTTCACATTAAGTCATTGAATTGCATTTTATTTACTTTCTCATGTTAGCATGTGTTCTTTTCAGGCATTTAGTGTTTTTAGAATATCAAGTGGCTTATATGATTCTATTTTCTCTACTCATGGGCATAATCTAGGAAATTAAAGTAAAACCTTTCATAATCATGTTGGATACCTTCCTAGTATCTATCGGATTTGTAAGAATGTCATAACACAAGAGGATGCAAGTGTAGACAATCATAACAATCATATGTGTTCTTCTCCCAATACCTCTCCTATTAGTGACGAAGGTATCTTGGTGAAAGAAGATACAAGCATTGAGGGTCTTGATTGTCCCTCTCCTCAAGCCCCTTTGGAAGATATTAGAAAACAAGAATATGAGATCATAGAAACATTTCTAAACGTCACCTTACCTAATCTACATTCATCCCTTGCTTGTGAAAATGTTTTAGCCAAAGAGGATGATATCATAGATGAAAATGACAATGACAATTGTCCTTCTCCTACTTCCCTCCTTGATGCAAAGAGGATAGGTTGGTGTTAGAAGATGCACCTATTGAGGGTCATGAGAATCTTGCTTCTCCCTTTCCTAATGCTCCTACCATTTGGGACGATCTATTTGGTAAGCATTAAAATCATAGTTGTCCTTCTCTTGATGCCTCCCCTACTAGTGATGAAGCTACTTTAAAAAATATAAACATGGAATGTGATGAACATATTAAAAGCTCTCCTACTCGGTGATCCCACAATAGTGGTTTACAATTTTTGGCCAAACTGGACACTGAATTTTTTTTTAACTAAATCTTCACATTCAGACACCTATAGTGGTTAAACCATGAGGAATTTGAAGATGATGCAAACTAGAGTCTCGTCACATTTTGTCTGTAGATTCTAAAAATATTTTTTTCAAAATTTTTGGAATCAGATTGCACTTCTTTTTCCATCTCCCACGAAAACTGGTTTTTTTCAAAAAATAGCATTTGAAAAAAGTGACACACACCGTATAACGCATAACTTTTTTTCCTTGAAGGATAAAATTCTAATTATTTCAAATTTAGATTTGTAACTCTGATATTTAGTGCTTCCACTTGGTTAGATAGTTTTTTATTGAATATTTTTTCTTTAATCAAGTTTGAAAGTCAAACCAATTACAATTCAGACATAACGTGACCGTATAACGCATAACTTTTACAATATGTATTGAATTTTTATTTTTATTTTTTGTTGGATCAAGGACTCCAATATCTGGTGCACTCATATTTTTCAATTTTTTTTTATAATCTTCTATTTTTCCACATGTGCAGAACAAAGAGTTTCGTTTTCAATGAAAAACCTATATTTAATAAAACTTAAAAAACAAATAGATAATAAAATCAAAACATATTAAAATTATATTCATTGGATAGCTCATTTTGTGGGAAACCTGATACTAGTTGGGTTTCTAAAATATCCTCCATTTTCATTCTCAACTCGAGCTTCGAAGTGCAAAATTCTGAGCAATTTTGGTGCCTGAGAGGGTGGAGGTGTAAATAAGGGGGTTCGGTCAAACTTATGTTCGGTAAAATAAAAATCAAATGTTCGGTTGAATGGGGGTTTGACCGAACCCATTTTACAAATAATAAAAAAATTAGATTTAAAGGGGGTTCGGTCAAACCCCCTCTATTAAATATATATTTCTTTTTTTTGCCCATTGTATTTTATAATATTTAATATTAATATAAATGTAAATTATATTCTTTTTAAATTATAATATATAATATACTTATTATTACAATATGTTATAATAATTATATATTATTATTATAATATATAATATACTTATTATTACAATATATTTTAATAATTATATTATTATTATAATATATAACTATTATTATAATATTAAAAGTATATAATTAAAAACTATATATATTAGAAATGGTTGAAGAGCATTTTGGGATGAGTTTTGGGTTGGGTGGTTTACTTGAGTGCAAGAATGATTCAAATAAAATGTTTTTCTGAGATCTCATCTAACAATATTGGAATGGAACAACCTTGTTTGGTTGCCCCTCAGCCAAAGTCTAATATGAATGAGCATCTACAGCTCAGCACCAAAGCTCTCCTTAACGCTGGTAGGTGTTCTCTTCAACTGGAAATCATAAAAACATGGGTATTGATGTGGAAATGTGTATTAATTTGATTTGCTTAGGGGCATTTTGTTTGTTTATAGATATAAGTAAATATATATTTATGATGGGCATTATTAGACAAACAAGTAGCTTGCAAGGAAAAGGAGTCATGTTTGGCAGCAACGGTGGAGAGTCTTAGCTTGGGATCTATAGAGAGATGAAGAGCATGAGAGCAGGTCCAGAGGCAGTGACAAAATGGAAGGAAACGAATCTGGTGATGAGCAAGAAGATAACCATCCCAAAAAGAAGCACTATCACATGCATACTCCTCGGCAGATTCAAGAGATGGAAGTGTATGCCCTTTTTTCACTAAACAATTCAATACTTGTCATCTGTTGAGAATTGAATTGTTTCTGACTTTATTGCTATTTTGGGTTTGCTATAGGCTTTTCAAAGAGTGCCCTCACCCAGATGAGAAGCAAAGGCAGCTTCTAAGTAAGCAATTGGGGCTTGCACCATGCTAGATTAAGTTTTGGTTCCAGAATCGGTGAACCCAGATGAAAGTATGTCCAAGGTTTAACAAAATGACCGAAAATTTGTAGTAATCTTGCAAAATTGATGAATTTTAGGGTTTCATGCTTTATTACTTAATTTTTTCTAATCATGGCTTTTCAAATCTTGGATTTTTAGGCTCAACACGAGTGTCATGAAAACACTCTCCTCAAGCAGGATAACGAGAAGCTTCGCTTGGAGAACATGGCAATTAAAAAAGCCATGAGAAATCCCATATGCACCAACTGTGGAGCACCTGCTGTTATTGCAGAAGTCAGTCTTCAAGAGCAGCAACTATGTATTGAGAATATTCGGTTGAAAGATGAGGTCTGTTTGCACAGCCTAACTAATTTGATGATGCATATTCCAAATTTTTGTATTCTCAAAATGTAAACTGTGGTTAAAAGGATTATGAGTCACTCCTTTTTTAGTTGTTCCTATTCTGATTCTAATGTATTTACAACCCTACGAACCTCCTAGATTTTATTTTCTCTAGAAATCTTTTTAGTGTAGTGATTTTCCCACAATGATGAAATTGCTTCATATCATATACTGTATAAGATTTAGAGACCCAGAAGGTTATTTTATTATGATTCTTTAAATCACCTGAGCAATGAAGTTGAAGATTCGTTAGCTTTGTGCTTATGGGTATTCTTTAACTATTCTTAAGTTTTTTTTAATGGGCCTACATGGATTTTTTCAGCTGGAGAGAATGGCAAGCATGGCTAGAAAATTTTAC
>VDFB02010813.1:0-14948 GCA_007258455.2 Sequoia sempervirens | reverse complement strand
CTCCCACTCTCTCCCACACTCTCCCACCCTCTCCCACCCTCTCTCACTCTTGAGTAACTCTTTTCCAGCCTCTCCCACTCTCTCCAATTCTCTCCCACCCTCAACCACCCTCTCTCCCACCCTCTTCCACCCTCTCCCACCCTCTACCACCCTCTCTGACTCTCTCTTACCGTCTCCCATCCTCTCCCAACCTCTTCCACTCTCTCCCACCCTCTTCCACTCTCCCACCCCTATCCCACTTTCTCAAGCCCTCTCTCCAACTCTCCCCCACCCTCTCCAACCCACTCCAACCCTATCTCTTACTCACCCACTCTCTCCAACCTTGTCTCCCACACTCTCCCTCCGTATCTCCCACTCTGCCACTCTCTCACATGCTCTACCACCCTAAACCCTCTCCCACTCCCACCCTTTCTCCCATAAGCATACATACATGACACACCAGTATACATATACATACAAACATACAAACATACAAACATATCAACAAACATTCAATAACATGGCATTTAACTAAAGGAGGACATAATGCGAGCACATTATTTATTGCTAGCAATGCTCCTTGAAGACGAAAAATGTCAAAAGTAGAATATAATGCGAGCGCATTGTAACGCAAGCACGTTATAACGCAAGT
The DNA here is from genome assembly GCA_007258455.2 of Sequoia sempervirens. Classification (NCBI taxonomy): domain Eukaryota; kingdom Viridiplantae; phylum Streptophyta; class Pinopsida; order Cupressales; family Cupressaceae; genus Sequoia; species Sequoia sempervirens. The sequence continues at coordinate 14,317 of VDFB02010813.1, read as the reverse complement.
GCGTTATAATGCAAACACATTATAAAGTGAACATGTTATAACATGAATGCGTTATATTTTGCATTGGGAATGCTCGAGCCTTAGCTTTGGTATTTGCCTTGGAATACCAACCCAAAGGCTTGGAGGGCATTCCCAAAGACCAGAGACGTGTTTTTTCCAAATTCAACAAATTTTCACATAATCGGGTTTGTGCTCACCATCAAGATTGCATCTGGTTCAATATTAAGAAAATCGAACACATGGGTAATGTTAGGTTCTTTATTAGCTTTCCAATGATGTAATTTTTTTCACTTTCTAACAATGTTAAGCCTTTCATCCATAATTTCTTTTGTTTGTATGTCCGTTTTTCTTCAAAAAGCAGTGTTTGGTATTTTTTTCGCTATAAATTAACCGTTCATCAAAATTTGAAATAAATTACATTTTTAGAAACTAGACTCCATTCCACAAATTTAAAAAAAATAAAAAAATAAATATCTATTACTTTCAAAAAAAATTTGGGGGAGCACAGCCAAAATTATCCTTTTTAGGAAGTGCCCACTTAGAAAATTAATAAAAAAACAAATATTCATTAAAAAATTATCAAAAAAATTCTAGTCCTTACTACATACTGTTATCTAACTTCTGACTAGAGCGATTTTAAAAATACTACAAAAAATTCCACCGTGCTCAGGTCACACAAGAGTTGCTATGTTATGTTTTTTTGACAGAAACAACAACAATTTGTGTGTGTCCCTCTTTTGAACCCCTTAATCTCAACCATTTTCAAAATAAATTAATAGTTTAGAAAGTAGATCAGAGCACTGCGGTCCTTGTTTTTGTTCCATCTAAAAATTTTGAGTGTAGCTATCCTCAATTTCACGTCCAAGGTTAGTATTTCCTGATTTCAGAAAAAAAGTGGCCACTTAAGCCCCTTTTTTGGGAACCATCTTGGTGCACTTACCTAGTATATTTATAAATATAACATAAAGTACTAGAGGACATGCATAAAATCAAATATCATCACCTATATCTCTAGAAGTATGGGGAATTTCAACCTCATCCTCTCTAGGGGGCATCAAGGATGTGCTAGCCTCTCTCTGACTATGTGTGTTGATGTCTATTTTGGTTACTGATCATGATCTGGTCCTATAAGAATTTGAGGACTCTTTGTGCTCATACTAATCATTGAAAACTATCTCATCAACCTCAAAAATTGGTGGCTCCTCCTTGAACTCATACTCATCCTCCTCCTCATCCTCTCCTCCATCTTGGTCCTCATAACCAGGATCAACCTCAGACTGGTACTCCTCATCTATGACATCTGTAAATATATCTGCTGGCCTATACTATCCCTCCTCTACTCTCTCCCCTGGCTCATCATCCTCATCTACTACAAATCTTGCATCACCTATAGGACAACCCATGGGGAACACAGAAGCTGGTCATGCAAATGACCACCACTCCTCGTGTCCATTTGTGCTATTGACATCATCAACGTTAGATGTTGGTGGTTGATTATGATCTAAATCATCAGAATCACTCTCATGAACATGATCTACAGTCAGCCGAATGGTCTCACCTAGCCTTTGAGCACTCCACACTAATCATCTAATGAATGAGAATTCCCTCGGTGGTGTCTGTACCCATCCAAACTATTGCATGACTCATCCATATTAAAATGGTCATACAACGTGGTCATGCCTCCTTGCTAAATATCTATCCATCTGCATCCTCCTCAACTATCCTCTGGTATCTATCCACTATAGTGTAAGTAGATAAGGTCTCCAATGGATCTCATCTCCCTCTAGTCAGTCAAACCTCACCCTCTAATAATGCAAATCTCCATACTGCCATAGGCGTCGTAGAGGATAGTCATCTAATGTGTTGGAATTATTATTTTGCACTCAACATCATCACTCATCTATCATTATGTGGCATGGTATTTAGAAATTCCCAAGTATATAATGTTCTTCTTTGACATGGCTAGATTGCTACCTTGATTCCACCTATGAAAAGCAAGCAAAATCAAGGGGGGCATATATCTAACCTGAAATGGGATTTCTAGTAGTTAGACATAAGGATTTTTTAGTGAGTCACGAATTTTTGTTGTAGGATGTGGTTCTTAATGTTGTGGTTGTGTAGAAAAATACACTGGGGGATTCATTCTCCTATTCTTTTGAATAAGAATCCTTTTCATGTAATAAGGTGTATTGTTTAGAGTCCTTTAGCTTTCATGTGGAACCATATGGGTGCTAAAGTTGGGTCTAAATGTGTCATAGAAAATTGGCCCTTCTTGAGAAAAGAGGCAATTTCATGCATGAGTAGACCTACTTGTGAGTCCTTTCACATTATTTTCCCTTTGAACCAACATTTATAGGCCCCTTAGACCTATTAATTGTGATCTAGAGGCCCATTTCATCCAAGAAATAACATAAAAACCTGTAAAACAAAACTTACAAGTATCATATCTTGAAAACCACCCTAAAAAGCTAAAGTGGGATCCATTCGCCACCTTGGGAGAATGAGTCCCCTTTTGAGGGAAAGTTCAAATTTGAGTGGGAAATGATTAAATTTTGTTTTATTTTTGATGTATGTTGACCTCTTAGGTCTAATTAACAAGAAATTAAGTCGTTATTGCTTATAAGTTCTTATTTTAGGTCATTTTATGCAATCTTTTTGCCAATTTTTCATCATATCTCATTATCTTTCAAGAGCAAGTTTCAATTATCTTTTCTACAACAAATTTGTAACAACAAAAGTTGAAGCTTTAAGATAGAAAACTCAGTTTTTTTGTAGGGTTTGAAGCTCACTTTGTTATCAAGATTTCATATTTCAAGGGTTTGACAATGGATTCCTATTGTGATTCATGGAGAAATCTAGGGTGAAGAGGTGTAACTAGCCACCAAATCATGCCTAAGGACATGGTTTCCTAATGTTTCCATCTTCCATTTTTAGCCTATCTTCGGTATAAGGTTTGTATTTACATTTAAATCATTTGCATAACATTTAAATCATATTTTAATGTGTTGGAAGATTTATAGGGTTTGATATCTTGCATCATATTGTTTATCATTTGCATGTCCTATTCTAGCACAATAGAATAGGGTTTTTGTCATTGATTCAAACTTTCCTAGTCTTTAATACATCTAAGTCTAGGGTTTTATTTACATATTTTTCTATCCAAGATTTAATTATCTATTTAGGGGTTTGACGAAGGAAAAACCCTCATTAGGAAAACAATTTCAAGCTATTTTGCAGGAATTTTTTGAGTTCCAAAATCAGGTTTCCATTAGAAATTGCTGCACAGGTGTCAAGATACAGATCTTAGTTTTGTATTTGCAGGAATTAGATAATGGACTGATACGCCATGCTTGGCGAATAAGTCAAAATTGGAATTAGATTTAGATCCAAATTCCAAGGTTCCAGAAATAGATTTCTAGAGAGAAAAAGATCTGACTATGGACTAATTTTCCCTGGATGGCAAATGAGTCCAAGTTAGGATAAATTTTTAGATTCAATGATTTTCCAAATTCTATTTACAACTCTTAGTCAATTATCAGGTGCATACATTTTGAAAATAGTCTTTTGTATAGTTAAAGTTTTCATTTCCATTTATTCATTTAGGTTTATTTACAAACATCGTTGTGTTTTCAAACTCCATATAGATTTTAGTTTGCATTCATTCATATTCATTCAGATCAGATTGTTACATTTAGTTCTGTGTAGTTAGGCATAATAATCTCTATCATAACATAATAGAATAAACTATTTAGAATTTTTGGCCCACCTTTCTCATTCTAAGTGAAGAACTTGGGAGTGTTAGAAAGTAAGTAGGAGCCGAAATTCTACGGTTCAATTCTTAAAAGGGGGCTCCATCAACTACCCAAGTTAAAAGTTACGACCTCCAGGTTATGTTCCCACACCATATTATCATAAAATGACTATAAATGATGAAATTGTGGGGTTGAACCTTCAAACTAGCATGATATGATTCAAACTAACTTGAACTTGCTATGTTAGGTTCTATCAAAACATCCATATTGGTTTTACTTAATTTTTACTTGGTCAGGGATTTTTTCCTACAATGTGGTCTCTATCATTGCATATTTATATCTTCATTATTTTCCATAGGCCACTTCAATCACTCACTATTATGCCCTTACACCTATAGTGTGTATAGTATTATGAGTAGTCGACTTGTGACCACTTTAACTCTTAATTAAGTCATATTATCATTATTATATTATTATTTGGTTATTTAGGTTAGCCTAAGGCTTATATAGGATTATCTATGTTAGCGTAAGTGATATCCTAGGCATAAGTGTGGTATATATAAGAGATATTAGTAGGTTATTATCATCATCTGGAGTATTGTGTTCTTATTAAAGATTATTGGAGGTATCCCCCTCAAAGTGCCATATTATTATTAAGCAATTACAATATATTTCTTATTATATCATCTATTGTGAAATTTAATTCATTACAAGTGGTATCAAAGCATGATTTTAGCACCATTGTGACAAGACATTTTTTCAAATTTGGAGGTCAATTTGTGAAATACATAATTCCTAGATTTTTGTAAATTGTTATCTGATTTTTAAAGGGTTTTTGAAGAACATGTTGTAAAAGATACACTCCAAATTTCAAGATTGGAGCTAAAGTGAGTGATGTATTGCAAAATTAGGGTTTCTTCCCAATTTATTTGAAAAGTACTTATCTCCCAAATCATGTTGAATTGGTTCTTGATTTTTGGTGGGGCTTTGAAAAAGTAATAGTGGAGACTAAAATCCAAATTTTAGAACATTTGAATCATTAATAAGTGATTTATTGCAAAACTAGGGTGTCCAATAATTTTTCTCTGAAGGCTACAAAACATCAAAATTTGGGGATTTTTTTTGAGAGAGTATAACCTATGCCTCGGTAAGTTACATAATTTTTTTTAGAGTATTCTAACTTTATTTTTGTGATTTATTGCAAAATTATCTTTTTGGATCTTCTTCACAACAAAAATAATTTATAAAAAGAAAAAAAAGGAAAAGAAAAAGAAGTAGAACAAGAAAAAGAGAAAGAGGAGGACAAATAGAAAGAAAAAGAGTAAGAAAAATAATAAGAGTAAGTGAAAGAGAAAGGTAAGGAGAAAGAGCAAGGGAAAGAGCAAGAACAAGAGCAAGAAAAGAGTAGGAACAAGAAGAAGAATAATAAGAAGTAGTAGTAGAAGAAGAAGTGGAAGAAAAAAATAGAAAGAGAAGGAAAAATAACAACATGAGCAAGAAAATATTAAGAACAAGAAACATTAATAGAAAAATAAGCAAAAATAAAAAAGGAGATGAAGAAGAAAAAAAAGTAGTTACCATTCAGGACACTTCTTTTGTAAAGAGGAGGGAAATGTTATGCCCTTACCCCTCTAGTGTGTATAGTGTTATGAGTAGTCGGCTTGTAGCTACCTTAACTATTAATTATGTAATATTATCATTATTATAATGTTATTTAGTTATTTAAGTCGGCCTAAGGCTTATAGAACATTATGTAGGTTGGCCTAAGTGATATCGTAAGCATACTTGTATGGTATATATATGAGGTATAGGTGTGTTATTATAATCATGTGGAGTATTGTGTTCTTATTGAATACTATTGGAGGTATCCCCCTCAAACTGTATTGGTAGGTTTCCCCCTTGAAGTCACATATTATTATCAAGTTATTGCAGCATATTTCCTATTATATCTTCTATTGTGCAAGTTATTTCATTACACTCACATAGGCGTTTTAATCTCCATGTGGGCTACAAGTTTCAATTTCATCTCATAATATTTATAAAAGAGTGATCCTTATCTACCTTATAACTCAACCATCAACTAGGATCTCAACAATCTACTAAAATTCTATACTTCAAGATGCATGGATAAAAAAGTGTTGAAATAGTTACCAATTTGTAGAAGAACCTGTTATTTACCTACATATATTTTCTACTATCCCATAGTATTAGTATAAGATCAATATGGGAAAAAATTTCCCAATGCATAATGAACTCTACAGTTCCTATAGTTCAACTTTCCAATATGTGAACTTGATTAACTTTGTTTGGTGATTGTAAAGAAAAAAAAACATAATCGATATGAGGGACAACAAAATACAATCATCTACTCCACTCATCAGCTTGAACAAGAAAGGACAAATATCTAATCAATGATTAAACAAGGGGAATACCACCAAGTTATACTATAGTGCACATTTCTAATAAAAAGTTCTAGCTTGTGGGAAAGAATAAGATATAAGACAAAGTTTACCTAAATAACTTGACATCTTCAAGTGAAAACTATTAAGGAAACTTATGAAAACATTGACTATTTATAATCTTAATTTGCATATTTTGAATAGAATACATACTTTAAAAAATTATACTATAACTCACAATTATTTATATAACATATAACTCATCCAATCTAAATATTAGAATCTGCAATTTTAAACACAATTTCAACTACCAAATTACAAGAAAAAAAACACAAATTTTAAAACTAATTATTATCTATTATATTATCAATATATCAAAACAACTAGACAACCACCTCCCCTCATTGTCGGCATTTCCTGGCATTTACAGTATTGCAAGGGCTTGTCATTATATTTATATAATATATTAGATGACTTATTAATTCTAATATTTATTGAAATTCAGTAAATATTTATTAATGCTAATTACTTTATATATTATTATATTATATTGTATAATTAAGATTATATAATATGAATGCCAAACAATCATAACATATTACTACATCGTTATAAAGATAAATAATTCTACTACTTGATACTTATTAACTTGGTTATCATGGATGTTAGGAACTAAAACATGTGTTGAGAGAAATTATCTCACATGTATAAACTAAATCAGAAAAAATGTCTTTTCCTTTTGTGCTGGATAATAATAGCATTTAGAAAAGACATAATGATTGAAATAGATAGGTACATTCTTTGGATTACATTTGCAACTTCCACATATGGAAATTTGTGCAACATTCAAAGATGTATAGCGAATGAAATCAATAGATACATTCTTTGGCTTGCATTTGCAGCTTCCGCATATGGAAAATAAATAGGTACATTCATTTGCAACTTTCACGTATTGAAATTTGTGTAGCATTCACTAAATGGAAGCTACAAATGCAATCCTATTTAGTATATGTCTTTTCTCAACAGCTATTATTATCCAACATGGGAGGAAAACATATTGTCGGTTTCAGATGATTTTTATGATCTAGGTTACATACGTAAGATTATTTTTACAAACACTAATTCCCAATTATTATAATTTATTTAATGCTTCAAAAACAAATAAGTACCAAGTAATGGCGAGTAATTGTCTTTATACTATTGTAGTAATATGTTATGACTATTTGACAATCATTTTATATAAACTTATATAATATAATAATATATAATAAATATTTACTAAATTTTAATAAATATCAAAATTAATAAATCATTTGTCTCCATTAATATAATATTTTCTTAAACTGAAGACATCATGTGCCCTGCAACAAGGAGGTATTTTCCATCTAAAGTGGACTTGTAGTTTCATTCCATCCGCTTGAACTTGTATGGAAATGCATGTGCCTGTACCTGTGAGTGTGGGATTTAGAAGAAAATTCCTCCATCTCCGATGTGTCCAAAATAAGTTACCACAACAATCACAATCTATCAAATGATTTGCCAACCCATCTAAACCGCAGGCATTTCCAGCCTGGCTTATTCTTTTTAATTAACCTCCATGCGCATCTCACACAATCAACGATGCATACACTCTGTGGCAACTAAGATGTTGCACCAACTACTTATCGCTTAGGCACCTTGTTTCCTTTGATTACATGTTTTATTATGATCAAATCTTCCTATCTTATCATAGGCTTGCCACATTTTGATTACGTAGAAGGCGTTCTCTATTGCTTTTTGAAATCAGCGGCTGAGAATACTCCTCACACATGCAAGACGATTCAATAATTTTTACTGTTTTCTTCTTCATCGCATTCATCATTTTCTTCTATGGAACAGAGCTCAATGCTGTCTTCTCCAAAATCCAGGAAAAATAACCTTGACACACACATTGTTGGGCACGTTTTCCCCGTGGGAGTCACTTAAGTTGAATTTAGCGTTGTGGTAGATTTAATTTGGAATGCGCAAGAAAAAGCCAGAAATTACATGCCCTGTTAATTTGCATCTAGTTTCAGGTTCATTTTGATGCCACACTCTTTTTTTTCATGCATATATATTCATAGTCTCTCTATTTTGTTGATATGTATATACAACATATATTAGTAAAAAAAAATATATAATTAATACATATAATATTAATTAAGCTTCAAAATATATTATATGTTTAATATTTATTTATATTCATTATTTAAATATAAGAAATAATTATTAGAAATATTAAATTGATTATTACATATTTTATGGAAATTAATGTACATTATTAAATATAAATATTATATGGTGTATATTTTTATAGACTAGATTAAATAATATAATATTTATATATTTTTACATTACTATTATTCAAATTAATTTATAAGCTATCTAACAATTTAGTTGGCCTTATAAAGTGATGATTTGAGGGGGTGGAAGGAAAGGGGACAAAGAGAGAAAAAAGGAAAAAGTGAAGCAAAGAGAAAGGAGAAAGAGAGAAAATAGAGAATGAGTCAAAGATATACACACAATCTTACTTTTGCTAATTAACAACTATTATTACCCTAAACAATATAAGGTGATAAAATTTATTGGTCCACATACTTCACAAATAAATATCTCAAACTAATCAAGAATTATGTAAATCATTGAAATCATTCTTGAATTTAAGGTTTTGTTAGTTTGTATAGCAATTTTTGTAGCTTCGTACTAAATACTTCACTATATGTATCTAAGACTCTCTACATATGCAAGATTGAGACTCAAATATTTTTTATCTATGTCAACAAGCTCTCACTAATATATTGTAATTGTTGGAGATTAAAATATTAATAATTATTTGAATATGGGGCTTTGATTCAATGATTGAAGATCAAAGTAATAATCTTCGGTACTAAAACTTAAGTTTAACTTTAATCAAAGAATTTTCAAACATTATAAAAAATATAACTTGAATGTTAGAGTTATAGTAATGAACAATCTGAAGGCCATTCCATTTGCTCATAGTCCATTATAATAGGTGGGACCACCAAATGGGATGTGAGGTAGAAGACAAGGAGAAGACACCCTTTGCAAGAAATATCCTAATCCATAATGAGGAAAAATATCACTACTTCTTAGAAGTTGTTATGACATTGGCAATAGTTTCATATGGATTCCCAATGCAACTACATCTACAAAGGATAAAGGGAAAAAAGAGAAAATAAGAAAGAGTTGGAGGAAATTTTGTTGGAGAAGTGTAAGGAATAGAGGGTTGGGTTCCTTGTGGTGGTATATAGAATTCCCTACACATTTTTGAAAGGCCACCTTAGGCTATATTAGTCAACATAATTTCAATTTCTATAGGTGAACAATAATTTCTTCAACTTTGTACAATGTACACAAATTGAGCTATGATGGCCATTCATCATATGGTATATTGTAGATTTTTATTTTTTCTTGTTATGTTCAAGACATTGCATATCCTATAATTATTACATTCCATAAGTTGACATCTCTTTGAGGCATTATTTTAACTAGATGGAGTGCCTTATTTATAATTCCACATTTTGCATACATGTCCACCAAAGAAATTGTATCTATAATATTTGACAAAAAAATCCCCCTTTGAATATCCTTTAATAGACATCATACCCTATTCTAAATCTTCTATTTTGGCACATTCAAGGAGAAAGGAAGAAAATGTTGTTTTAGTGTAGAAAAATGTATCCCTTTACATTTTCAAACTTGTTAAGGACCTCCATGCTAAAATTAGGATTCTTTATGCATTATTTGGTCATATTTTGCATCCATAAGCCTTATTTAATGCATCTTTCTGAGGATAATCCTAATAGATATCAAATAACAAATCACAATTTAATGATTTTGGGTTGTATGACCCATATTTAGTGATCTAGGACTCATACAACACATTGGGCATATGGGTCCCACCTAAGTTTTAGGGCCTAGTCTTGAATTTAAAACGAACTTAACATTTTTTTAATTTTTTGTCCCAAGCTTAGCCTACTGGGACTCATATCCCCCTCCTAGCATTTGATTCACACTTATTTTTGACCTATTTTAAATTCAAATTCTTGGCAGGATTTTATTCTCCTAGATTTGATGTCAACATGTAGTGTTGTAATTTCATAAAATTTGCATAAACAAGTATAAATAAAGGGTTATTTCACATATTTTCTCCTAGAAACTTTAATGAACAAGTGTGATATAAGCATTAAAGAGCTAATTATCAAGAAGTTTGGAGCTATATTCAAGATTCAAGCATCATGTCAAAGTCATCATGCATCATGTCTATTTTTGAGCTAACATTTGTGATATAGGTTCTTAGGATTCAAGCAAGCATTCAAGATCAAGTTTCAAGCATACAATAAAGAGTCAAGATCTACATTCATGCTAGCTATTACATATAATATTGTAGCCTTTGTTACAAAGGGTGTGGTGAGTTGCAACATTGCATATTTATTCATTCATCATTCCTTCTTGCTATTTGATTTAATTTCATAGTTGGACTACCAAAATAGGGTTTAACCTATGAAAACTCGTATCCACTAAAAAAAAATAAAAAATTCCTCTCTTTGATGTGTGATTTCTAGGTTTAGGTTTAAGACCCAATAACGAGCAAGGTTGGAGAAAGTTTTCAAAGTTGTCAAACTTGTCAACATTGCAAGATCATAAAAGGTCATCTACAATGTAGAATTTTGAGTTTCTAATCTAGATATTTGACAAGAGAGAAGCTATAGGAAATCACTAGAGGATACTAGAGTTTTGGATCAACCCTAATAATAGGAATAAGTCACCACTTGTGGCATATGAGTCCTAGTATATAAGATTTCAAGCATTTTTATAAATCCTAGTTTACTAGTTCTAGATTCCAGAGTTAGCCTGAAACCTTAAACTAGGACTAAATTATCCCTAGTGGTGTATGAGTGCCAATGTGCATTAAAATTCATAATTTTGGGAGTGTAGATCTTATTTCAAGCATCTTTAGTTTTCCAAGTGCCCCTCTATCCTTCTCAGTCTATTATTTGATTTTTTAGTTTCATATCTTGAGTTGCATAGTTAAGTTTGCATTTCATTTGTATATTTTTCTTTCCAATACTTTGCTTGGTGGTGAACCCCCCTTTTATTCTTCAATCACACCCATAGGACACCCTATTATAGATCTATTTTCCTAATTACATACCTAGATTGAGATCGTTAGGGTTTCCTTTAATGAAATACAAGTAAAATAGGTGGAGGATCCCTAATCTACATTTACTTCCTCCTCCCAAAAGGTGGAACACCCATTTTATTATTTTATTTTGGTGAAACTAACCTTTGGAAAACTTATTTTCTGATTTGGAGTGCATCATAGTCCTATATTTATCTTGCATTAACTCCACATTAGTTCTTGCATTAGATAATTGGAATCTAAGGTTTCTAAACCTTGCATTAGTGAAAGTGCATATAGGTTGCATTTTTTCCTTTTGCATCATTGAATTTCACTTGAAATCTATAATTGAACATAATCTAGAAAAAATTCAAACCAAAAAAGATAATATCCACTCATAATTTACTGAAATTAGTGTAAAAACACTAATTTGGGACTCATACGCCCCTCTAGGTGATTTAGTTTTAGTACAAGTGGTTTTACCAGGTTTGTGGTAATTTTTTGTTGACTATTGTTTAGCATTTGAACCCTTGAAAATCATTAACTAGGACTCATATTCCCCTCTAGGTGATTTAGTCCCATGTTAGATCTCAAACTACATTTTACAATATTAAAAAACTTAGTTTATGTGTTTCTATTTGTTTTTGTTAGATTCCTATTTCAATTTCTTGAATTTCTATTTTATCCATTTCATTGTGTGTCATAGAAGAATGGCCCCTTGTCATTTTCATGGCCTTTTTGGTCTTGTTTCATGGTAATTGATATATTGTGCTATGATTTTATATTGTAACATGGCTTGAACATGCATATTTAGGTACTAAAATTCAATTAATCACATCTTATGAAGGCATTGTGAAGTGTTGTAAGAAATTTCTACACTCTTCTAGACTCTATTCATTACAATTCACCTAAAAATCACCTTTTCATCACTAAAAAATTCCTATTTCGAAGTGTTTTAAAGTCTTGTAACAAGATTTCAAGCTTTTATAGTAAAAAATTAAGTATTTATCCCTTTTTCATGCTTTATTTGGTCCCTTTATGCCCTCATATATCTTAATTAATTGTATTTTTGAATATTATCCTCACAAACAATATTAAACATGATTTAATTCCCAACACCCATTTTCAAGTCCTAGGTGGGACCCATTCACCATGGGTGATGAATGAGTCCCCCTTGGCTCCAAATTCAAAATTTTTAAAATTTCCTTTCGGGTTTTTATTCAAAATCACTTCATGTCTATGTGTGATGAGGTATGAATGGGTAACTAAGGCACAAGATTGTATAAATAAGTGATTTTCAGCTCATTTTACATCTCCCACCACATCCATCACAACTTTCCTTTCCACCTCAACCCACTTACCATGAACCTGTTCTTACAAAACTCCTTAACACCATTTCTTCCATGCAACATCAACTTTCCACCATTAACCAAGTTCAAATCTTTCCACCCACATATCATGTTTGTAGCAACCCCTTATCCTTAGAAATCTTATGCACTCTAATACCACAAGGGATAGAAATGCCTCAATTTGAGAAATACAGAGGTAAAGGAGGCCCTATCAACCATGTTAATGCTTATATAGCTTTATGTAGTGGCTTTGTCCTTGACAATAAACTTTTAGCTAAATTTTTTTGAAGGAACTTGAAAGAAACTACCTTAGAGTGGTTTTCCAACTTGCCTAATCATTCCATCCATTCATTCAATCAATTGGTGGATGCTTTCATAAGTCACTTTCAAGTTCACATGACAACTAAAAAGACAATGGATGACCTCATGAGATGTAGAGAAAACATAGACAAAAAAGTAACTGAATTTATCTCAAGATACCAATCCTTGTATGCCCAAATTGATGTCAAGATTCCTGATGCACATCTACAAAAGATGTTTATCAAAAAATTGCACAAAAATGTTCAAGATAAATTAACTATGATGAAATTCCCTTCATTCATGCATTTATGCACCACCTTCTATGAATACCATAACTCAATTTCAAGTCATGATTCAAAATCTACTTTTAACTGAGATGAAAATTTGGAAGACAAAAATAAAAAGAAAAATAACACACAAAAATTTCACAAACCAAATAGAGGCTTCTTACAATTCAATCCCCCATCACAACCACAACCAACCCAATTAGTTCAAAATCAAGTGGTGGCTATTAAAGCAATAGTGCCTTATACCTATGGGGACCCAAAGAGACAATTTACACCCTTACCCGATACCCTCCATAACACATTGAACCAATTAATTCAACAACACATGCTTACTTTTCCACCCATCAGACCACTTGATCCAAATCAGCCATTACCACCCACCTTCAAACCTAACACTTATTGTCATTTTAACTACCAAAATGGGCATGACACTAAATACTGCAAGTGTTAGTTCAAGACCTCATTGATTCAGGCCATTTTTCCATTGTGGGTGTTAAATATCAAGGAAATAAATCAATTGCACCCCCTAACCAAAACTTACTATCTTTTACCAATCCTATGTCTAAACATACTACTTCATTTTTCAAGGCTAGTGAGCCTTCAAACACTGATGTAATGACTATTGATACAAACAATAAATAATATGATATATTGCCACCTATTATCAAAGGTAGTCTTATGGATAAACTTGTGGCTATGATAGATGTTATCCCTCATAAGGGCCAAACCACTAAATCTCTTGGTATCACTTCTTCTACTCAAGACATACTACACAAACTTCCTGATGGTATAATTTATGATAAGCCCACTAATGGGATATTAATATATCCAACTTGTGGAGAGAATGTGATCATAGAGGAGTTTCTAGTATTACATGAGCTATATCAAGATGCTTATAATAAACCAACTTCATGGATTAAAACACATACTAGTTTTGTATGTCCTATGATCAGATCAATCATACTATAGATAGGACCTAAAAATTTGGATGTAATATTTTCAATTATTCCACAATCTAACTAATTTCATTTGTGGCTAGGCCACCCTTGGCTTTGCTCAATGCAAGCAT
>VDFB02010812.1:0-45883 GCA_007258455.2 Sequoia sempervirens | reverse complement strand
GCAATAAATCGAGTGGTATTCCACACTCTCTGAATTGCTTTCCGTTGGAGATGGCTCGTTCCCCAAGGCAAACGAACATGAAACCCTAAGTCTCAGGCTCAGACCAAAATTGATCAGTTTCAAAACTCAATAATCACATAATGCACAAATCCCAATGCAAAAGCCTCAAATACACTGAAAAGTGCGATTCCCTTGAAAATAGGGTTTTAATGAAATATTCATATTTTAATATTTCAATTCTCCAAAGTTTCCCCACTGAATATTAAATATTATTTAAATGTCAACTGGCCCCCTTTTCATGATGGCGCACCCCTCAAGGAATTCACTTAAGTTATAATATTAAATTATAACTTTATATTATAAACGTTAATTAATTAATATTTAATCAATACGATCAAATATTAATATCTCCCTTGTTTCTAACCCGATTACTGATCCGTCTGATGCTGATAGACTCTGAAGTGATTCCTGATGTCGCCACAGCCAACTGCTAAAAATAGCAGTGGTCCCACACTGCCTGTCAAGAACTGCTAAAAATAGCAATTCTGCAAATAACCTCCGATCGAGCCAGAACGAAAGACAACTGATCAATCCCTGCTGACTGAAGCTGAGCCAAGCTCCGAAATGACCCCCTATCCAGTCCATCGTCCTACGAGGGTCGTATGATAGGCCAATCCTGTCGTCTGAGAGATGTCACTGAGAAGGGGACATGACAGTCTCCATAGATCTATACATGGATTTGCAATCCATCATTCCAAACCTCTTCAGAATATCAATGGTATACTTCCCTTGACTTAGAATCGTCTCATTTGACTTCTACCAAACTTCTAAGCCAAGTAATGCATAAGCCCTAGATCCTTCATTTCAAATTCAAAAGCCAAGTCCTTGCATTTGATAATGAGGTGTTCTCCAGTAAGAATCAAATCATCAACATACAAAACCAAAATCAATGCTTCACCATCAATTACATTGAAATACAGATTTGAGTCAGCATCATTCTTGGAGAAACCCAAGCTTAATAGGTAATGATCAATCCTTTCGTACCAAGCATGAGGAGCCTGCTTAAGACCATACAAGGCCTTCTTCAGCCTGCAAACATGAGAATCCTTCCCATGTACCTCAAATCCATTAGGTTGCTCAATATAAACTTCTTCCTCAATTACAACATTCAGAAAAGTTGTCTTCACATTCATCTAGTGAATCTTCCAACCTCTACATGCAGCAATGGCAATGATGATTATGATAGAAGTATAGGAAGCAACAAGAGCAAATGTTTCTTCATAGTCAACTCCCTCTTTTTGTGAAAACCCTCTAGCCACAAACCTTGCCTTGTACTTCTGAATGCTCCCATCAGCCGCATGCTTGATTTTGAAGAGCCATTTAGAAGATAGCACAGATTTATCTACGGGTCTATGAACGATGTCCCACACATCATTCTTGAGAATGGATTGATACTCCTCTAACATAGCATCTCTCCAAACCTGTTGACTAGAAGCTTTCTCAACATTGGAAGGCTTAGACTCAATAATCTGACTCATCAAGGCAACATAACTAGAGAACTTATGAGGTCTCTTACTTTATTTGAAGGTTTCTCTTGGTGCTAAAAACCTTTCTGCCTCTTGCATTGTTTGCCTAGCCTAGAGAGGTCATTTTCTCCCAATCACAATATCGGTAGGACCTTCAGTAGGTTCCAAGTGCTCAACTGGATCATCTTCTTTTGGTTCTGAAGCATCCCTTTGAATCTTAGGAGCATGGTCAACTTCCATATCCAGAGGAGACTCTTCATTACCAATCTCCTTGCAAGTGCCCTTGGATTTTCTGAATGCAACATCTTCCTCAAATGTGACATCTCTACTGATCTTGATAAACTTCTGACCTGGGATGTAGATTTTGTAGGCTTTTGATGTTTCATTGTAACCTACAAATATTTCCTTCCTGCCAGAAGGCTCCAACTTTGTCCTCTTTTCCTTCAGTACATGAACATACACTGGACATCCAAAGATCCTCAAATGACTCACTTTTGGCTTCTTCATAGTAAAAGCTTCGTCAGGAGTCATGTTCTCCAAGATTCGGTGAGGGCTTCTATTCTGAACATAGACTGTTGTCCTAGATGCTTCCGCCCAAAGGAAGGTTTGCAGATCTTGGTCATGAATCATGGCTTTGGTTGCTTCCACAATAGATCTGTTCTTCCTTTCAACAACACCGTTCTGTTGAGGATTATAAGGGACACTAAACTCCCTCTTAATCCCAACTTCAATGCAAAAATTTTGAAAGCTGTCGGAACTATACTCTCCTCTATTATCGGATCTCAGGACTTTGATCCTCTTCCCGGACAAATTTCCCACCTGAGCTTTGAATTCCTTGAACCTTTCTAATACCTCCTCAGATTCTTTAGATTTCAAGAAATAAATCCAAGTCTTTCTAGAGTAGTCATCAATAAAAAGAATGTAATACAAGAAACCACTCGAAGAAGCAACAGACATTGGACCACATAAATTGGAATGAATGAGATCTAGAATACATTTGGATCTATTATCTCTAGTATGAAATGGACCTTTAGTATTCTTACCCAAAGCGCAACCTTTGCAAGTACCTTCATGCTCCTGGTTGAACTTTGGAAAGCCTGTGACCATCTTCTCCATGATAGGTAGAGCTCGGAAGTGAAGGTGAGCCAATCTTCGATGCCAAAGATCACACAAGCTTGAAGAATCATGTACTAGTGCCTGAAGTGGACAAGTGCATAGCTTGTAGAGACTCTCATGTCTAACTCCAATCACCCGAGCAATCTTGAAGTTGGAATTCTTCATCCACACAAGAACTTTTCCTTTAAAGAGTGCTACTTGGTACCCCTTGTCTTCCAAGGCTGAAATGGATACAAGGTTTTGCTTGATGCCTGGAACATATAGAACATCACACAACTGTAGGGTAATGTCAGAATCCAAGTGGAGAGTGGAGGTCTCAATTCCTTTCACTGAGTAACTAGCATTATCTTCAATAATGACTTGTTCACTAGAATCTCTCTCCACCAAATTTGTTAGATGCTCCCTAAATCCAGTAATGTGGCGAGAGGCACCACTATCAATCAACCAAGTGTTGGTGTTGGTAGTTACATTGCTTGACAATGCTGAATAGAATAAGTATTCACATGAATCCTTCTGCAAAGAGACTTCATCAACATCTGCAATGGCGGCCTGTTGCTTAGGCCTGGTTGGACATTCTTTAGCATAGTGACCATACTTGTCACATCTAAAGCATTGGACTTTGGAGAGGTCCCTCTTCTTCTTGAATGCAGGAGCACCATCAGCTCCTTTATCTCTATTCCTCTTGAAATATCCTTTCTTCCCATCTTTTCCTTTCTTCTTTGAGGATTGAGAGGCAAGAACATGAATGTCTTCATTAGTAGAGCTTTGACCAATTTCTCTAGCAGCCAATCTAGATGACTCTTGAATGCAATCCGCCCTCAATCGATCAAACTTGGGAAGCTTCGATCTTGCACTGATTCCTTGAATGTAAGACTCCCAAGATGAAGGAAGACCATTAAGAGCAAGTATGGTCAAGTCCTTGTCATCTATCACATGACCAATTGTAGAGAGTTGATCTCTGAACTCTGAAATCTTCATGAAATAAGTAATAATCGTTTCTCCTTTCGCCATCTTCACATGATGGAGTTGTTGCTTCAGTCCAAGTGCCTAGCTTGTGTTGTTGATTTTGTACATCTCCTCCAAGGTTTTGAACATTTCTCTTGCCGTCTTCAACTTGGAGACAATTGGAACAATATGATCCTTCACAGAATCAACTAGCATCTTCTTCGCCTTGATATCTTTCTTCTTCCACTGAACCTTCTCTTCCTCATCCATAGGCTCGGGAACATTGCTCTCCACAAACTCAACCAATTCGTTTTCCTCCAAGGTGAGCATAATTCTAAATCTCCATGAAGTGAAATTTGATGCTCCCTCAAGTCTATCCTCAATCTTAGGACCGTTCATCTTGACGAAGAGATAGAGATAGACAACAATGAGAAAGAGAATAAAGAGTATCGCTGTAATAAAAAAAATCTGCTCGTTAAATTTATGATCAGATTAGAAACACAAAATTTAATTCAAAATAATCAACACAAAACATAGTAGATACCCTAGGAAAACCCTCCACTTGAGGGAGCAAAACCTAGCAACAATATATCACTTATATATTGAATCTCAACAACAATTATCTCCTTACAAGAGGCCGATATGAAGGCCTGAATATAAGCACCAAAGTATGATGCAACACAAAAACACAATAATGTGATTCGTTAATGATATCTCAGCCTTCTACTATGTCGATCTGCCTTTGATGAAGAACTCGCACTTGAGATAAAGAATGGAATGATACAATGATAAAACAATGAAGGACATTGACTATATATACAAGGTGATGGAGAAGACGTGACCTTTCAAGAAACATGTCGGCCTCATCCAAGAGGCATGTCTTTTACAAATAAGAAGTCGGCCTTCATAAAGAAACGTGCCTCTAAGATAATCATGCCATTTCACATTAAATAACTATTAACCATCATTTATCAAATGACGTGGCCAATCATAATTCGTTCTCAACAATTAAATAGCCAATAGGCTACCATTTAATTGTTCTCCTTATGTGATCTAGGCTAGAAGATGTAACCGACATTGCCATAAACATATAGGCACTTCCACTTTTCAACGGGCAACAAGAAGGAAAATATAGAAAACTCGACCACTTATTCAGCAAGAGTGAGAAGTAGAATAAACAAAGGCTCAACCTATAATGTCCTCATTTTAGCCCTACGCTCTTCTTAAGGATTTAGCCTATTTCCGGAAACTCATAGGCTAAGCAGTTTTGGAAATTAGGGTTTCTGCTTTAAGATGTATTTTCAAAGGTTTGCATGTGTGAGTTTCTGACGCATGTCTAGTGGAGCTTTCTAGGTTTCTTGGGAGCTTCAGGATGAGGTAACATTCATGTTGAAATAATGACATGCAATTTTGGCAGATACCTTGCATGTAGGAAACGTTTTTAGGTTTTTCTGGGTTTTCAAAGACCTCCAGGGTGGTGTGACATGCATCTGAATCTAACATCCTTTTCAGGCACTTACTATTTACAGTAAGTCATGATGGTTGCTTAGTTTGTGCTCAAATGATATTTGGAAACAATTACTATTTTTAGTAAATCTTGATTACTTCTCAGTTGGTGTACAAATGAGGTTTTGCAAACTTACTATTTATAGCAATGTGCTATTTTTTAAGTCTATTTATAGCAGTATCATTCTAGCAACAGTTCAATCTTCTACAATTCACTTTCATTTTGGGCAATGTGGTTGATCAATTTGGCTTTCTGTTGAGTTTGTAGTGAACTTACTATTTTTGGCATTTGCTATTTTTGGTAAGTCCATTTGTGGCAGTGGCATCATCATCAGCTTGGTTCAACTCAGCTAATGTGAGTTTGCTATTTTTAGCAATTTATCCATTATAGTTTGGGCATTGCTCATGGCTACCACCTTGGATTGAGTTCCAGACTTAGTCAATTTTCATGTCTTGAAGTTGTACTCCACGCCTAGGCTTGATGACTTCAAGTTGTTTTAAAGGAGGGGACATAAAGGGGGTCGACTATATGTGCATTTAATGTTTATTTTAAATGTTTATTGTTGCAACTTTAAAGTGGACACCTAGAAGGAAATGATTAATATTTTATTAATGTTTAAATATCTCTTCAAATGTGGGACGACTTGGAGAAGAATATTAAGAGTTTTAATATTTCAAAAATGCATTTTGAGGTGGACATCCTTTAGAGAAACTGAAGAGGTTCTTGGCTGGAGTTGCATGTTGATTCATTTTCCCATCTAAGCTTATATATTGATGCTTTGAGAAGAGTTGTTTATCTTTGGAAAATTATTGTAAATTATGTTGTTGGACTGAATCCAAAACCTAGCTAAGGGGAAACTTAGCAAATTCAATCCATCCTTCGAACCTGAAACTATGGCTTCCTAGGCGGAGATATGAGACTGTACTTCATTCAGAGGTTGAGATAGAGCTTCATTTCTGATGTTTCTAGACAAGTTGCTGATGTATAGCCTATTTTCTGAGTTGCTAGTTTGACATGGCTGAACCTAATTTTTGTTCATAGCTTCATCATAGAATTTTATTTCATTCTGGGTATTCACTCATGTTATGTAACTGTGAAGGGCCACCCTTTGTGGAAGTTCTCGAAATTTATCATTGAGTTGTTGATTTTTGAAGTCAAGTCGACCTCCTCAAACCATTTGGAGTTTTCCTTGAAATTCGTGCCAATTGTTTCTCTCTGTTTCCGGCTTGAACTCTTCTTAGAGAATGGACACCTAGTCTCTAGCTATTGATTGGCTGTATTTTGGAGGCATTCCAAGTTGTTTCAGGAAAGTTACATCCATTTATGTGAGTTTTGGTGTTGCTAGTCTGGTTTTCTGTTTATGCTGTTTCTAATCAAACTTATTAAATATTAGTAATTTGTTGATTGAGCTTCAATTTTATATCATTTTTTCATTGTAAAAGTTAGAGGAAGTGTTACTCTAACCATTGGTTGATTCTTGAAGCATATCTTTATTATTGTAGCTTAATTCTTTCATTGTAAAGCTAGTTAGTAGTACTAACAACTATTTAAATTTAATTGTTGCAAGTTTAATGTTTGTTTTCACCCCATGATTGAGTGGTTGAGTTTAAAATAATCATCCTTCTTATTGTAAATTTCCCCCTACCGAATAAGTGGTTGTGTGGACTGTATCCCCCCCACGTTAATAAGTGGAGTGGATTTAATGGTTGGCTTGCCGCCTTTAATATTGTAATAATCTCACCCACTAAATAAGTGGAGAATTCCCACTGCTTGTGGATGCCTGCCGCAACAGATGAATGTATTTTCAATTCTAATTATTACTAATAATCCTTATGCCATATGCTATCACCTTGCCCTCAATGGGATCTTGGTGAACATTCTTGGCAAGGGTTACCTTTCAAGCTGATTTGTGTTTGGAGCTAACGCTAATTAGTGATTTGATGTTGGTTTGTGTGTTCAAAAAAAAGTGAAAAAATTAAGCGGGAATATTTCACAACCACTTATTCAATGGGAGCAACCACTTGTTCAGTGGGGTAAAAGTTTCAAAGCAAATACAAGAGCATTCACCAATGGTACTACTGATGGTGTTACAATGAGCTCAACATAATCAAAATCAGATCATTACATACTGCTGCTATGAGAGGAAAGTGACAGAAATGTGAAGTAAAACACCCTCCCAAGATGATAGAATGCAAGTATGTGAACACCCCCACAAAATAGAACAAGTATACCTCAAGACAGGCCCACAGGAGGTCAATGGAAGGTCAAAAAGGTGGCTGCAATAGGTCTGATATTCTGAAACAGCAGACTGATATGCACCAACAGCAAGCTTAAACCCCCAACTAGCAAGCAACCAATGATCATAACTTCTTCAAGACTCAGTGGAATCTCACCAAACCTTCTGCAAGTGTCAAAACAAGCCTAGGCATCCAACATAAGCTACTAGAACAGTGGTATGTACAAAGGCCTAATGAAATTCCCACTATGCATTGAACCCAAAGTGGTATGTACAAAGGTCTAATAGAGTCTCCCCTATGAAAATGTTCAAGTGAAAGCAAAGCTTCATGAAGACAATTCTGAATATGAACAATGTTGAGGATGTTAGTTTTAGACCAGATATGTAAATAAGCAGAAAATATACCACTTAACAAAGAACACAACGAATTACCCTAGAAAAACCCTCCTCGAGGGAGAAAAACCCAGCAAAATATCTCTTATATATTGAAAGAATAAGAGCAGAAATCTGCTTACAAGTCAAACCCTACACAAGGGCGAATTTAATACAATGAATAGTGAAATCTCTCCTTGATACAAATGAATATAATTTCCTTAAAGTCTGATCTGCTGCTACAAAATGATGATTTGCTGCTACAAGTGCAAACTTCTTCTTGAATTGAGAATGAATTGTTGATCAAATGAGTGATCTTCCTCTTGCTTAAATACAAGTCTAGGAGACCTCGTCTCTAGGTCAGCCCCTAGAAAAAATAAAAATAATGTTATTTGTGAGTCAAGGCCAGCCTACCTTGAAGAATATTTATTTTAAATTTGAGAGAAAAATATCTCCCGCCACTATAAACATTAACACTCCCTCTTAGCTAGGGAGGTATTTTTCCAGAAATCCTCATCATAGAGTCTCTCGACATGACATCCACAATGGCTACACCCAATTGTGGAAAACCACATCTCAATCTCAGAGATGTACAAGAGTTCATCACGGAGTCTCTCAACGTGATGTCGTCATGGAGTCTCTCAACATGACATCCACAATGGCTACTCCCATGTGTGGAAAACACAAGTACAAGGGTCCACAGAGTCTTTCAACATGATATCGTCATGGAGTCTCTCAACATGACGTCCACAATGGCTACTCCCATGCGTGGAAAGGACCACATCTCCATCTCAAAGATGTACGAGGGCTTTCACCTCATATTTCTCCGTCTCAGAGAAATATGCATTATAGCAAAGCTCACTGATGTTGAGTCTCCCTCTTGGCCAGGGCAACATTCTCCACTACCCCAGGCTTGTCCCGAAAATGTGCAAACTTTACTCTAGAAAGAGGCTTGGTGAGAATATCAGTCGTCTGATTATCAGTGCAAATGTACTTGAGTTGAATTGCTTTTCTTAGCACCATGTCTCTGATGTAATCATACTTGACCTCCACATGCTTTGTCCTATCATTAAACACTGGATTTACTAAGAGCTTCACACAGCTTTGATTATCACAATGAATCACAGTCGGTTCCAATGTTTTCCCAAACAATCCTGCAAGAAGCTTTCGAAGCCACACTACTTCTCAAGTGGCCACACATGCTGCAATATATTCAGCCTCTACAGTGCTTAGTGCCATGGAAGTATGTTTCCTACTACACCAAGAAATCATGGCAAACCCCAAACTGAAGCAATATCCAGAGGTGCTCTTCCTATCAATTACACTCCCGGCCCAATCATAATTAGAATAGCCTTGTAACTTTAGATCTTCATAGGAAGTATATCTCAAGCCATATCCCACAATGCCACGCAAGTATCTCAGAATATGCTTTGTTGCAGCTAGATGTATTTGTCTTGGCTCGCACATGAATTGACTGAGAGCACTCACTGCATAGCAAATGTTTGGTCTAGTGTTGACCAAATACATCAATGATCCAATCAATTGTCTATACATGGTGGGATCTACCAAATCTAAATCAGCTGCTGACTCACTCAACTTCTTCAAATTTGTCTCCATATGTGTAGACATGGACCTGCAGTCCATCATCCCAAATCTCCTCAAGATGTCTATAGTGTATTTTCCTTGACTTAGAATAATCTCATTAGGTCTTTGCCACACTTCCAGTTCCAGGAAGTAATGCATGAGACCAAGATCCTTCATCTCAAACTCGAAGGCTAACTCTTTCTTGCATTTGACAATGAGATACTCTACTCCGGTGAGAAATAAATCATCAACATAAAAAACCAATATCAAAGCCTCACCATCAACTATCTTGAAGTAAATATTGGAATCTGCATCATTCTTGGAGAATCCCAAGCTCATCAAATATTTATCAATCCTTTCATACCATGCATGAGGTGCTTGCTTAAGGAAATACAATGCCTTCTTCAATCTGCATACATGAGACTCCTTCCCATGAATCACGAAATCATCTGGTAGATCAATGTACACTTCTTCTATCACACCATTAAGAAATGCAGTCTTTACGTCCATTTGATGTAACTTCTAGCATTTAGTAGATGCAATCGCAATAATTGTCCTGATAGAAGTGTCTCGAGCAATAGGAGCAAATGTCTCCTCATAATCTATTCCCTCCTTCTGAGAGAATCCTCTTGCCACAAATTTTGCCTTGTGTTTCTCAATGCTACCACCAACTGCATGCTTGATTTTGTAGAGCCATTTGGAAGACACTACCGATTTCCCTTCAGGTCTCAGAATGACATCCCATACATCATTCTTAATGATGGATTGATACTCTTCTGTCATTGCATCTTTCCATACCTACTAGTTAGATGCCTCCTCAAAACTGGAAGGCTCAGAATCAATGATATGACTCAAGTCCATAGAGGCCTCTTCCGTCCTACGGCAATGTCTCTAGGCCCATCAATTGGTTCTATAGGATCAACTGGACCAATAGTCCTGACTGGTTCATTGGACTCCTTTTGAATGTCAGGAGTATGATCAGGAGATATGTACATATCCTGAGGAGTCTCCTACTCTTCACTATCTATCTCCATGTAAGATCCTTTAGATCTTTTGAAGGCTACTTCCTCTTTGAAGGAGACATCCCTGTTGATCTCAATCTATTTCTGCCCTGGAATATAGACTCTGTAGACTTTTGAAGACTCGTATCCCACAAATATACCCTTCTTGCCTGAAGGTTCTAGCTTTGATCTTTTATCCTTAGGCACATGAATGTAAACAAGACAACCAAAAATTCTTAAATGACTAACCTCAGGTTTCACACCTATGAAGGCCTTCTCAGGAGTCACGCTTCCCAATATTCAATGAGGGCTTTTGTTCTGAACATACACGACAGTTTTGGAAGCTTCTACCCATAGGAAAGTTTGTAAATCTTAATCATGAATCATAGCCTTGGCTGCCTCAACTATGGATTTGTTCTTTCTTTCGGCAACTCCATTTTGCTGAGGGTTGTATGGAACATAGAACTCCCGCTTAATCCCTACCTCAATGCAGAAATTACGAAAACCTCCAGAAGTGTATTCTCCTCCATTGTCTGACCTCAAAACTTCAATCCTTTTCTCGGACATGTTTTCAACTTGAGCCTTGAATTCTTTGAATTTATCAAGTACTTCTTCAGACTCCTTGGATTTCAAGAAGTAAATCCAAGTCTCTCGAGAATAATCATCAATGAAAATCACAAAGTTCCAAAATCCACTCAAAGATGCCACAAACATTGGACCACATAAATCAAAATGAACAAGATCTAAAATTTCCTTTGATCTATTGTCACTACTATGAAAGGGACTCTTGATATTCTTACCAAGTGCACATCCTCTGCAAATGCCATTGTGCTCCAGACCAAGCTTAGGAAGACCAATAACCATCTTCTCCATGGATGGAAGGGCTCTGAAGTGTAAGTGAGCAAGTCTCATGTGCCATAGCTCACTCAAGCTGATAGAGTTGTGCAATAATGCTTGAACTGGATGAATTGATAATCTGTATAGGCTCTCCTGACGAATGCCAATTACACGAGCTAATTTTATACTAGAGTTTTTAGGCCATGCAAGAACTTTCCCTTGAGAAAAGGAAACCTTGTACCCTTTGTCCTTCAAAGATGAAATGGAGACTGTAACAACCTATCTGGTCTACAGTTTTAAAAATTCAACCATCTATCTGTTTCAGCCGAAGAACAACTAACTTGTTTTCATTCTAGGGTTTCCAAATCGTTTCAACTATTCATTTTAAATTTCCAACTAACTTCTAAGTTTTCAGTTTCAGTTGAAAGGTAACATCTAACTGTTTCCATCAACTGTCTCACAAAAGATTAAATCTAAATAATTGTCAAACTAGGGTTTTCCCAAAATAAAGATAATCACTCTAAAAAGAGAATAATTACTAGGGCACGATTAACC
This sequence comes from Sequoia sempervirens, assembly GCA_007258455.2. Taxonomy (NCBI): domain Eukaryota; kingdom Viridiplantae; phylum Streptophyta; class Pinopsida; order Cupressales; family Cupressaceae; genus Sequoia; species Sequoia sempervirens. The sequence goes on along the minus strand of VDFB02010812.1, from coordinate 34,204 downwards.
AATTCGCATCTTTCTCCTACTTATAAAAACTAGGGCTTCATTTGCAGCTAAAAGAGAATTCAATCCAGATGTCGTTACATTATACACTTCATCAACTAACTTTTAATTTCATTTTCAGCTGAAAAGAAACTATTAATTATAAACATCTAACAGGAATTTGCAGAAGAATAATAATTGCTTTTCTTTGCTTCCAGAAGATAACGAATAATTACTACGGCTATGAAACAATATAACAGCTGAATAAATTCAAGTAGCTATCTCACTAAGTATCTGAGAATCTTACAATGTTCATTAACATAAAGAATAGCATTCATGGCATAGATGAAATAGAAATTCAATTACCATTGCATGTACCTGGATTTACGAGAGAGGAAGAAAACCATTTGAGATCATCTCCATACTATCATACTAGGAAATCTTTATCGAGGGAAAGAGAATTATCATCAAGGGCTTTACCGCCCAGCCAAGACCTACTAGTCTCTCGAGTTTCTTCAACTGAAGAACCCGCCCTTCACGAGGGTAATCAACATGGATCAATTTATCATCATGCCTCTGAGCCTGATGTCAAGGACCTATACCTCATGATCGACCTAACTAAGGGTACCTCCCAACTAGAAAGGCCACTCTGATCAGTGGTATATCCGATACTTGATAGCTGACAGATGTTGAATCTAGCATCGTACCTTGGCCAAGGATTTTAATAGTACTGGCACTCTTGTGCCGATATCTCTGACACTCCTGTGTCAATGTCCCTGGCACTACTGTGCCGTCAGCATTCACCCCTGCTCGACAAGATGTCGTTTGTTCCAAGATTTAAATTATAATTCCCAGAATAAATTCCATTTCTCATTTAATATATTTTATTCCAAGATTCATCTTGCAACAGGTTCTGTTGTGACCTTTTTCACACATCGCCCCATTGCAAATGGGGACCCTCGCTGGTTTGCTCTTAGGGTTTAGCTTTGAGTAGCAATTTCATAGTCTCTATATCTGGGAATTTCGTGTCAAGGTCTGATGTCGTCATCCAAACCTAAGTTGGGAGTTTGAGCCCGAAACTGAACGTAAACGTCATAGCAAGTGCTCAGAGGACCCTGCAGACGAGGATCGCCTGTGCTTTCGCTCAATTCGGACACTTCCTATTTTTTAGGGATTCTGCTTTTTTGCTTTTTTGCTTTTTTCGTTTTTGGCATTTCTGGACCAATCTGGAATTTACTATTTTTAGAAAGTTGCTTTTTGTTTTTTTCTATTTTTAGTAAGTTTCTATTTTTAGAAAGTGCTAGCTGTCATTGGCAGTGGGGTCGAAAGTTTCCATTTTTGGAACTAAAAAGCAAGCAAAAATCAAGCAGAGATCTTAAAAATCGTGAAAAATCATGAGAAAAGCAGAGAAAAGGCGCATGCAAGATGAGAAAAGCAGAGAAAAGGCGCATGCAAGATGAGAAAAGCAGAGAAAAAGCGCATGCAAAGTTTAAAAAAAAAAATTCAACTGGAGAAAATCACGACTTTGAGAGAAAATCACTGAAAAATCAAGTAAAAAGCAAGCAGATCATGATAAAATTCGCTTAAGTCTGGAAGAGGTGCGCCAAGTAGAAAATCCAGTTGAATCTTCAAAAAATCCAGTTGGAAAGTCCGTTGATCAAAGAGAAAATCCAATTAAAATTCATCTATTTGAGAAAATTCGCCTTCTACAAAAAATCCAGTTGGAGAGTTCGAAATTCCAGTTGGACAAAGTGAAAATCGACTAAGGCAAGAGAAATCTTTGAACTGGACTTTAGGAAATTGAGTCAAGGTGAAATTCTAGTTGAGAAGTGAAAATTCCAGTTGGTGGTCGAATTTTTTCAAGGTGAAATTGAAAATTTTTCTAAGTCAAATTCGCCTAGGTGAAAATCCAGTTGAAAAGTTAAAAAATCCACTTGAGGGTCGAATTTTGTTAAAGGCAATAACTTAAGTTTTATTTTGAAACTTAATTTTTAAGCCAAAAGGGACGCCTTGTTTGAAAAGTCAAAGATCACGATAAGATTGCTTTTTCATTTTTAAAGCAAAAGACAACCAATGAGAAGAAGAAGTCGAATTGAGCCAATTTGGGAAGGTTTTTATTATAAAAGATAACTTGTGAGCTCATTTTTCATTATTTGCAAAAGTCGAACTTTCTTCACAGGCAAAGCTCTCCCAAGAAAAGACGTCTTTTTCAGCTGCAAGTGGATTTTTCTTGAGTTCCAGAACATAGAATTCGATTTTCCTCTTCCATTTCAGATTTTCTTCAAACAACTGCAAGGTTATCATTGGCGATTTTGAAAAGGAATAAGAATTTTTTTATTGGGATTGGAGTCAGAAAGAAGACTTGGTCGAGAATTCCAGTTGAACTTGTGAAAAGGTGTGACTTATTCCCTATACCTGATCAAGTAAAAGACAACGGGGACTACATTCACCCTCAGTTTGAACAAGAAAAAGATAAGCCTATCCTATTGCCTAACTGGACACAACCTGAATTGACCGATTTAAACACATTGATGAAGGACATTATTGCTTACTCAAGGGAATGGGTTGATGGTCAGATCAGCAAGTTGAGGAAGGAAGGAATTTCTCTTACTTATGCCACATTGAGCAATAAGGAAACCCAGGAGGAAGCAATTGGCGAAAATATTGATGAACCTTCATATCCTAGCAAGAGGAAGGCGGTGAGTGAAAACCTTCAGACAAAGGAAAAGGAATCAGCTAATGAAGAATTGGAGAGTAAGAAGCAGAAAGTGACTGAAAATCCATCATCTTCAAGTACTTTGTCAGTTGGAGTAATTGAAAAGGTATCCATTGTTGATATCGAGCCAAGCTACGAGCAAGAAATTCAGTTTCAAGAGTTAGAACAGGTAGATTCTCTCCAAGATCAAGCCTCCACCGAGTGTTTAGAAGGAGATAATACTTTGATGATTGAAGGTGCAGGAGATACTGAGATCCTTGAGGACAATGAAGAGCTAGGAGATGAGGTTATTTCTGCTCTAAAAGGAATTAATGATGATGTTCAGTTAGAAGATGGGATGGAATTATCCACAATCCCGGATTGGTTGACCGAAAGTTTGATGAAGAAGTCCAGACCACTGGATGAAGTTCAACCAGTTGAGAGCATACAAGACTTCCTAGAGAGAATTGGTAAGGCTAAAACGCCAAAGAAGCCTAAGAAGTATTCTCAGATCACCAGGAATGATGCAGGATCCAGGATCTTACAGGTGGCAGTCCCGAAAATTGATAAGCCAAGAGATCAGATTACTCCTATGGATTACGAAGTGACAACGTTGGACATTGGGCCAACCACAATAGATCAGGATTTCCATGAGTTGGCAGACACTTCCAAAGCCATCAAGGAGAAGTTCGATAAAACCGAGGAGAAGAAAGAAAGGTTGGAGTTGGAAAATCTAAGGCTGATGGAGTTCATTCAGCAGCTAACAGCCCCTTTGTGCCAAGAAAATGCAGCTTTCATTCCACTAGCATCTCTTACTCCAGAATCTGTTGATGTTCTCGAGGCAATGAGGATCACGAGTCAAGCAACCAAGAGTTGGGTGACCAATATCTCAAAACAAATGGAGCAATTCTTAGAGAAGTGCGCCCAAACTTATGACAGATCTGCCTTGCTTATGACTGAAGTTAGTCAAGTTGAGGACAATTGGGAAGATTTCCAGTACGTACAGGACAAGGTAATACCTCGTTTGAGGGTTCTAAAGGAAGTTTCCTTGCAAATATTGATCCAGGAAGGTGTTATCGAAGAAGGAGCCTCATATGATTTCAGCAGGTGGTATTATTCCTTATTGGCTAAGAAGAAGACATATGATGGAATGAAGGAAGAATGTGCTGCTATACGGAGCGCAGTTGAGAAAATTCAGTTCAAAATCCTCACTTCTCTTGAAGGATTGACAGGACAGGAACATCACGATACAAATGGCTTAGATTTAGAAGGACTAAAGAAAAATGTGGTGAACATTTACTTCAAGGAAGTGCAGGTTATTACAGAGAATCAGCTTGATGATATGTCTTCCCTTTTGACCTTCATGGAGAACTTTCAGAAACAGGAGGCTAGGTGGGAAGGTACTTTCACTCAGTGCCTGGAAACCTTGGACGTGATCGGAGTGCAACTGGATTCTGTGCCGAGTGTCTCAATGGGGGAACTTGATTCTGTGTTAGCCAAATTTCTTGCATTTGCAGCTAGGGAACGATCCAAAGGGAATTGCATTCTGGATTCCCACTTGCTCGAATGATGTGCAAGGTGTCACCATTTTCCATACTACAAGTGGCTTGTTCTGATTGTGCCATGTGTCCTTTGAGTCGGTTATGCTTTTTAGGGTTAGGGTTTATTGAATTGATCTTGGCCATTGATCTCAAATTTAATCTTGGCCGTTGCTTTGTAATTGGGGTGCCTATATAAACCCCATTCATTTCATTTATTCAGGGAGAGACTTATGAAATTGTTGCAATATTGTTGTTTAAATAATAAGTGGATTCAGAGTTGAGCATTTGTTATTTTTATGAGCCCGCATGGTTTCATTGACTTCTTCAAATAGAGTAAATTTGTTTTCAAGTATTTTAGATGAATGAAAGATTGATAGTGTTGGAAATAGTGCAATTAGTTCATACCTTTTTCAATTGGATGATTTTCAATTTGATGTGTAAGGTTAGTCTGAACACTAAAACTGCTTAACTTGATTTATGTTACCTATATGCATTGGTCGAATTGATGGTGATATAGTGTAATAGGATATCTTTCGTAAACCCTTGGAAGATTGCACCGTCTTTGTCTAGTTGTAGTACTGTGCTTGGCAAAGCAAAGATTGGTTTAAATTTCACTATCCAGCATTTGTCTCTTAAGTTCATAGGAATAGTTTTTGCATAAATCTAGTTCCTTTACCCTCATCCCTTTTTCATTTTATTCTAAACCGAAAATCCCAAAAATATAAGAGCATTCAACGTTACATCAATCTAAATCCCTACTTTGAGTGAGTTCATTATTTCAGGTCCCTTTGTGAAACCAGCATATCACATCATCCATTGAGCTTGTCCATCCCCCAAAACGGAACATGGGAATTACCGTATGACCTTTCTAGCAATCTTAGCATAAGAGGTAATTCTTCAAGAGAGGATAGAGCTGCCTTTGGGCATTCTTTTATTCTAGGTGTTTGGTGTGTCACAAAAAACGCATCAACAGGTTCTAAGTTCAAAGTCATATTCTTTAGATTTACAGTTTAGATGAAAAGATTGTTTGGCTTAGACAAGCTCATTCCTCCCAAGGAATCATAAATAAGGTTTCAAGTCACAAAGGAAACTCATAATCTATTCCCATTCAAGTTGATACAATTGTTATTCTCAACAACTCAAGGCAACAGTAACCTTCAAGATCGAGTTTTCAAGATCTCAATAAATATTCTTATATGATATAATCAGTGGTATGAATGATATCCAGGTCAAGATTTTGTTCACTGATTAGACAAGATTGTCTGAAAATATATATTGATTGTCCTTCCCAAATTTCACAATTGGAAGTTGTTCAGTTTAAAGCCTAGCAATTCCCATTTACAATTCCAAGCTTGGTCACAACAAGGAAACGAAGAAGACATAAACTCAGCAGAGATAATGTATGCAAGGGGCTTGCTTTGGCTTAATTAGGTTAGATTGAATTGTCAGGGAGTATCAAGATAGTCCCCCTGTTTTCCAAGAATTGGAAAATAAATTCTGAATATAGTCCCCACAAGTTTTCAAGGTCTAAGTCAAAACTTGACCCCAAGATTGGAAAGGAACGTGTTGTTTAAGACTATACTAGCTCATTAGACAAAGGGTAGCAGTGCTCGAGTGAGATCCCTAACCCACCAAGGATGATAAAATAAAGAGGAATTTGTTATCATCAAGGATGGCATTGGTTGCCAGACCAATGAAGACTTAAGATTTGACACAAGAAATTTGATGTAAGCCACGAAGCAACAGAAGAGACTAACTTCGATTTTATTGCAGCTTAATTATAATAGATACCCAACCAGATTAAATTGAACATTTTCTTCTAGACTAATCATTCCAGCCAATGATGAATCCATCTATAGAAAATAATTAATGATAATACTTTCGAACCAACATTCAATTTTATCATATCCTTTATAGCTAATAGTATTCACATGTTCAAGCTACCGAGATGAGCAAACATGAAAATTCTACATACGTGCCTATGAAGATTCGATTTAATTATCCTTAACCTCCAAACTTGTTGAGATTCCGCTAACAAACTCAGCTCTGGAGACGCAATCAAGAAGAGACTTCCGCCACAGAGTAAAGGGTTAAAAATAAATACAACAGAAACCTATCCCGTTCACAGCTACCCCCCGATTATACTGAAGAGGAAGAACTAAGATAGACTCTGGTAAATGAGGAGAAGGATGGAATGAATTCGGTCCAAGTACAGAGACAGAATGATACCAATGGTAACCCTCGATTAAAGGAAGTGGCGGTGAGATAAGTAAGTTGATTCTCCATGCTAGCTACCGAGCAAAACAAGAAATACATTTCCAGAAGTAAAGCCCCCCCTCCACGACCCTTCACCTGTCCATTCTTGGACGTTTCGAGCCTAATGGTAGCGCGAGCCTGAGGAGACGAAATTTCAAATGTCGTTCCCAATTTCCATTAAATTTAATTTTTCATTAAGTTCATTCAAAAGTTCGCCTCTTCTAAAGACGTCATTAAATTGTACTCGATTATTAAATTAATATTTTACATCTTCAAATACATTTACTTGTAATTTTATTCAAAAGTTGATTTGCTCAACTAAGAGAATGGTTAAAAATATTTAATTATATCAATTATAAAAAAAAGATAACCAACTGAAATCTTTAGAAAGGTGATTATTCTTTTTATTTAATTAATAATTATATTAAGCCATTAATGGACAAGTTACAATCTCGATTCCTTGTCTTACACCGGCTTAAGGTAGACAATAAAATTGATCCATTGTTAACCATGTCCTCTCCCTGATGATATTTCCCTTTCTCTCCTAGCGTCAACAATCCTACATCCGCTGACAAGGAATATGGTTAGATCATTCTCAACGGCTAAATAATATGCATTTAAATTTAATCTCGTGATCTCATTCATCTTCATGTGAACAATAAATTCCCTTGTAAATTAATAAAGTTCGTTAACATTATAGTTACGATAAAAGAACAACTATTGCATTCTCAATGTCATAACCACATGAAAACAGTTATTTGTAACTAATCATTGCATTCAAAATACATAACCAACATATAGTCTCAATGTAAGGGATGTGACAGAGACAAGATTTCTTTTGATGCCTGGTACAAATAAAACATCACTCAAATGAAGAGGGATACCTGAATCTAGCTGAAGAGAAGTGGCCCCAACTCCTTTTACGGAATAAGAAGCATTGTCTTCGATTATCACTTGCAAGTTAGTCTCTTTCTCTACCAAATCTATAAGATGATCTCGATATCCTGTAATATGTCGTGAAGCACCACCATCAATCAACCAAGTTTCACTGTCAGTTGGAACATTGCTTGAAAGAGCAAAGATGAATAGAAATCCCCTTGAGTCATCTCTAGATTCTTTTTGAGGTGACACATCATCAACATCTGCAGTAGAGGCATGTTGCTTTGGCTTGGATATGCAATCTCGAGCATAGTGACCATACTTGTCACACCTATAATATTGAATGAGAGAGATCCTCCTTCTTCTTTGGTTCTAGAACAGAATCTGATTTTCTGTCTCTATTCCTCTTGAAATTGCCTCCTTTCTCTTATCTTCCTTTTCTTTTGTAAGCTTGAGTAGCAAGGACATGACTTTCTTCATTATGAGAATTTCGCCCATTTCCTCTTGCTACTAACTTGGACTCTTCTTGAATACAATCAGCTCGAAGACAATCAAACTTGGGCAACTTAGATCTCCCACTAATGCTTTGAATAAAAGGTTCCCAAGATTGAGGAAGACCATTTAGTGCCAACATAACCAAATCTCTATCTTAAACTATGTCTCCAATAGTGCATAGCTAATCTCTCAACTCAGCAATCTTCATGAAGGAGATGACTAAATCTCCTTTAGCCATTTTTATATGATGGAGTTGTTGTCTCAAAGCAATGGCTCTACTGGTATTGTTGATCTCATACAATCCTTGTAGAGCCTTGAACATATCTTTGGCTATCTTCATCTTGGAGATAATCGACACTAGATGATCCTTTACAGAGTCCGTCATGATCTTTCTAGCCTTCGTGCCATTTTTCTTCCATTGAATTTTCTCAGCATCATTGGATGGCTCAAGCACATCATTTTCCACGAAATCTAGAAGATCATTTTCTTCAAAGGCAATAAGAACTCTGAATTTCCAAAAGGTAAAATTTGATGCTCCATCAAGCCTGTCTTTGACCTTGACTCCGTTCACCATCTTCGATTCTTTAATAGACTGTTCTAGATATAGAAATATCTTGACTACTTAAACAAATCTGATTGGATCTTGCTTAAACCCACTCTAATACCATGTTAGTTTTAGACCAGATATGTAAATAAGCAGAAAATATAACACAATAAAGAACACAACGAATTACTCTGGGAAAACCCTCCTCGAGGGAGAAAAACCCAACAAAATATATCTCTTATATATTGAAAGAGTAAGAGCAGAAATCTGCTTACAAGTCAGACCCTATACAAGGGTGAATTTAATACAATGAATAGTAAAATCTCTCCTTGATACAAATGAATATAATTCTCCTTGAAGTCTGATCTGCTACTACAAAATGATGATTTGCTGCTACAAGTGCGAACTTCTTCTTGAATTGAGAATGAATTGTTGATCAAATAAGTGATCTTCCTCTTGCTTATATACAAGTCTAGGCGACCTCTTCTCTAGGTCGGCCCCTAGAAAAAATTAAAAAAATGTTATTTGTGAGTCAAGGCCGACCTGCCTTGAAGAATATTTATTTTAAATTTGAGAGAAAAATATCTCCCGCCGCTATAAACATTAACAGAGGATGCTATTGTTGTTTATAATAAGACCAAATTTGCCACACTTGGGAGATATTCGATAGAGGCAAAAGTTAGATAGGAAATTGTGGAATAGAAGAACACGATACTATGGTGGACTATACATGGGCCTCATTCATTGACAACCACACTAGCCATTCACCTCTTGTTCTAGGTTTCTAGTTCTATTGCTAAGAAGAACTAGTCCACATACAGCTTCATCCACTCTATTAAGAGGAACACATTTACCTCTAGGAGGGCAGACAATATTGCAATTGTACATAGCACCTTACATCTAATTGACCACAACATACTTACATACAAGGAGGGTCCAGCAATACAATAGGATGTAGATCTACAAGAGCCAAAACATATTGATGATGATGCAAAACAAATAGGATCAGTTGGTGTTCATTTGGAGGAGCTTGAGCTAGATGGGTCCAACAATGAGGAGTTTTCCATGACCTTTGGGGATAATGATTAAAGGAATTGTCCAATTGTATTTCAATTTCAATGTAATCATCATGTTGAAATTTTAAATATAATAATATATTGATATTCGACATTTTCAATACAATGTGTTTAATAGTTTCCAATTTCAAATGTTATTTCCCATACACTTGTTTATGACTAATTTATCAAGTACTCTATTATGGTATTTGCATTGTCATACCTCCACCATCCCCAAATTTGGTCCCCTATCCTCCCATCCCTAAAATCAATCCCAAATGTCCCACATCCAAAAAACTTGTGGAACTATGGTAAAATGCTAAAATTCCTTCTTTTTAAATAACACTTTTAAAGTATTGAAATACCTATCAAGAAAAGAAAAGATTAACCACATTGACATTTGATAATCATGATTATGATATAAAAACCATGCTCCACGGGGTTTCAGGGACGGGGAGTACCCGGTACAGCAGGACGAGTTTCTGGTACGGGGGTACTTTTGGGTCATTTTTTAGGGGACGGCAGGGGACGGCTGATAAAAAAATAGGGAATTTTTTAAAAATATATAGAAATTTCAAATGTTCATAGCATAACATTGATAAAGCATTCATTCTAGACATTTGTATAAGCTTAATACATATCATTAGACTTGAATTGAGATTTCACATGAGAATCGACAAACAAATTAACAAAATTCAAATGCTTTTCATTATCAATGTGCACACGTATCATATAAAAGTCTAATAATTATAACCAAAATGCCCAAAGGCTCTAAGTCTCAACTATGAAATGACATTGTTAAATTAGATCAAATCTGAGACTAACAGGATTCTGGAACTGTGAAAAGACTAAGGTCAGAAGCTTTATTTTAAACTTCAGATGCAAATTCGATTTCTGAATATTTCTCTGAGTATTGAATGTGCAGGGTGCAGATCATTTATTGATTTCGATGACTGCATATAGAGAAAGGTTTCTTATTTTATAAATATTGGAGAGACCCGTGTTCAAGAGACACGTCTCTTTAGAGGACGTGTCTCCATACTTGGAGACACGTCCACTCAAGGGACGTGTTCCTTTGAGCGCAGGGTTTCCTAACCAAAGGGACACGCCTCTTGAGAGGACGTGTCTCCACCCTTGGAGACACGTCTGCTCAAGGACGTGTTCCCTCCAGCATGCAGATTCCAGAACCACGCGTGATAACCAGTGTCAACAAGTACGCGCCCAGACACAGGGCGACAATGATTTCAGAGGTTTATCAATGCGTATATAGTTCAACATGTATTGAAATCGAATACTTATTTCCAGAAATATTTATGAGAGATAGATCGAACAGAAACAATGATGATGCTAATAGCAATCATTGTTATATATATCAGACCTAAGCTATTCATCAACACTCCCTCTTAGCTTAGGGAAGATATTTCAACTCAAATAAGTGAAGATATCACCTTTACACGTGATATCAAAGATATGTTTTATCAAAGTTGTCAAGTCTCATGACACAACACATCTTCATTATGGTATGTGCACTAACATCAAGTCACATGATGTCTACCATAATTCATGGCATATCCATGGATATAAATATCCACCATGATTATCTCTTAAGGATCACAATGATCTACAAATGATATCGAGTCCCATGATATCAACCAAGGTGTCCAAGAGATACTATCATGACATGTCCATAGATATCAAGTCACATGATATCCTATCATGATAGATTATCATTGTAGAGTCGTCACTTTACAATGTCAAATACAAGTGTTCATTATTAAAAGATCGTCACCTTTCAATAATGTACACAGGGGGAGTAGGCCCATAAAGTCATGGAGTCACACACATGACAAAAGAGTTTACACATTCAAACATCTTTTTATATATATATATTAGTACAATTTGATAAACAATTTGAATTTCAAACATAATTAACAAATTACATTTCAACCATACCAAGTTTCTTCCTGAAGTGCTCTACCTTGATTCGGGAGAGAGGCTTGGTGAGAATGTCTGCAGTTTGATCATTTGTACTAATATACTCCAACTGAATTACTTTCCTTTCCACCATATCTCTTACATAATGATAGGGGATCTCAATGTGTTTAGATCTATCATGAAAGACAGGATTTACAGAGAGTTTGATACAACTCTGATTATCACAATGAATAATTGTAGGATTCAAGGGCTCACCAAAAATTCCCACAATCAATTTACAAAGCCAAACTGCTTCTCTTGCTCCCATTGAGGCTGCAATATATTCGGCTTCTATGGAACTCTGTGCAACTGAAGATTGTTTTCTGCAAATCCAGGAGATCATAGCTGATCCTAAACTGAAGCAACATCCTGATGTGCTTTTTCGATCAGTTACATTTCCAGCCCAATCTGAATCAGAGTACCCGTGTAGATCTAGTTTATTCTTCTTGTAAAGAAGACCATATCCAATAGTGCCTTGAAGATATCTCAAAATATGTTTCACAACCATTAAGTGAATTTCCTTAGGTTCACACATGAATTGACTGAGAACATTTACTGCATAGCAAATATCAGGTCGGGTGTTGACCAGATACATCAAGGATCCAATCATTTGCCTATATAGAGTTGGATCTGCATACTTGGATTCTGCTGCTGCTTCTTTCAACTTGTGTAGGTTAGTTTCCATAGGTGTAGACATGGGTCTACAGTCCAACATCCCAAATCTCTTTAGAATATCAACAGTATACTTTCCTTGATTTAAAATGATACCATCAGATTTCTGCCAGACTTCCAACCCCAAGAAGTAATGTAAAATGCCCAAGTCTTTCATATCAAATTCTGAAGTCAGGTCTTCCTTACATTGAGTAATAAGGTGATCTTCTCCTGTTATTAGAAGATCATCAACATATAAAATTAGAATTAACATATCACCTTTAATTACCTTAAAGTAGAGATTTGGATCTGCATCATTCTTTGAAAATCCTAGTCTTAGAAGATATTTGTCAATTCTTTCATACCAGGCTCTGGGAGCCTGTTTAAGTCCATATAGAGCTTTCTTCAATCTGCATACATGTGAGTCTGCATTATGTATCACAAAGCCTTCAGGTTGCTCTAAAAAGACTTCTTCTTCAATGGACCCATTCAGGAAGGCAGTTTTCACATCCATTTGATGGATCTTCCAGCCTTTAGCTGCAGCAATAGCTATTACTGCTCTCACAGAGGTGTACCGGGCAACAGGTGCAAAAGTTTCTTCGTAATCAATACCTTCCTTTTGAGAGAAACCTCTAGCAACAAAGCGTGCTTTGTGTTTCTCGATACTGCCATCAGCAGCATGTTTGATTTTGAAGAGCCATTTGGAAGAGACAATAGATTTACCTTTAGGTCTAGGTACAATATCCCATACATCATTTTTTAAAATAGATTGATACTCCTCTGTCATGGCATTTTTCCATACTTGACACTTTAAGGCTTCCATAATGCTGGTTGGTTCTGAACTAATGATTTCATTCATTAAGGCAACATAGCTTGAGAATCTTTTGGGTATCTTACTTTCTCTAAAAGTTCCTTTGGGTGCTGTGCAATTCTCAGCTTCCTTAATCATCTTTCTAGCCCAAAGTGGTCTTTTCTTGTTGTTGTCATAAGGATTCACTTCTGGGATAGATTGGTTTTTATTTAAGATTTCTTCAGAATGCTCCCTCTGAATCTCAGGAGCAAGATCCTCTTCCAAAACTTTAGTAGAATCTTGAATTTCTATGTCATTAGAACTCTTGGCCCTTTTGAAAGCAATGTCTTCCTCAAAAATGACATCTCTACTTAGTTCAATTTGATTCTGACCTGAGATGTAAATTCTGTAAGCTTTTGAGGTTTCACTATAGCCCACGAATATCCCTTTCTTTCCATTAGGATCTAATTTAGATCTCCTTTCTTTCGGTACATGAATGTAGAAAGGGCAACCAAAGATCCTGAGGTGACTTATGTTAGGTTTTATACCAGTAAATGCTTCTTCAGGAGTTTTGTTGTCTAGATGAGAATGGGGACATCTATTTTGAATGTAGACAGCTGTCCTAGAGGCTTCTGCCCAAAATGAAGTTTCTAAATTTTGATCAAACAACATTGCTCTAGCAGCTTCTACAATAGATCTGTTCTTTCTCTCCGCAACACCATTTTGTTGAGGATTGAAGGCTACAGTAAACTCCCTCTTAATCCCAGCATTTACACAAAATTCCTTAAAGATTTCTGAAGTGTATTCCTTCCCATTATCTGTTCTTAGAGTTTTGATTCTCTTCCCTGAAAAGTTTTCTGAAATAGCTTTGAATTCCTTAAATCTTTTAAGGACTTCTATAGACTCTTTACATTTAAGAAAATATATCCAAGTTTTTCTAGAGAAGTCATCTACAAATATTACATAATATAAAAAACCTGCCAATGAAGGTACCGACATAGGTCCACATAAGTCAGAATGAACCAGTTCTAAAATGTTTTTGGTTTTACTCAAACTGTTTTGGAAGGACCCCTTTGTATTCTTCCCTAGGGCACACCCTTTGCATGCTCCTTCATGAATAGGATTCAGTTTGGGTAATCCTGTTACTAATTTTTCTACAGAAGGTAGGGCACGAAAATGAATATGTCCTAGTCTTCGATGCCAAATTTCATTTGAATCAGAGGTCTCATGAATAAGGGCATGATTTATGTTAGTGCACAGCTTGTAGAGATATCCTTGTCATATCCCTATAGTTTGAGCTTTCTTTATGGTGGAGTTCTTTGGCCACACTAGGACTTTTCCATCCATAAAGGTGACCCTATATCCGTTGTCTTCAAGAGCAGAAATGGATATGAGGTTCCTCTTTATTCCTGGTACAAGTAATACTCCAGTGAGTTGAAGAGAGAGGCCAGAATTCAGATTTATGGTGCAAGTTCCAACCCCCTTAACTGGATGTGCAGAATCATCCCCAATAGTTACTTCTTCTGTGGTTTCTTCTATCATAGTATCTAGGTGTTCTCGGAATCCTGTGATGTGCCTTGAAGAACCGCTATCAATTACCCAATTATTGACTATGTTTGATACTTGACTTGATAATGCTGAGTAGAAAACAAATTTCTCATAATCATGTTCTGTATTTGTCTTTTCCACTTTAGCAAAGGAAGCCTGTTGTTTTGTTCTATCAGGGCACTTGACAGCAAAGTGTCCGAACTGATCACATCTAAAACATTGTATTTGGGATATGTCTTTCCTTTTCTTGGAAGATCCCTTTCCATACGAATTCTTCTTTCTCTTGAAATCTTTCTTCTTGCCTTTCTTATGAGAATTTGTGTTTAGTACATGGATATCCTCATCTATAGGTTTCTGAAGTTTTCCTTTTGACATTAGTCTTGTTTCTTCCTGTAGGCAATCTATTCTCAGCCTATCAAATTTAGGGAGCTTAGATCTAGCACTTATACCTTGGACAAAAGACTCCCATGAGTTTGGTAGACCATCTAGAGCTATTAGGGTTAACTCCTTACAGTCAATTTGATGACCAATTGTTGACAGTTGATCTCTTAATTCAGTTATTCTCATGAAATATGAATTAACAGATTCTCCCTTGTTTATTTGAATATGATTAATTTGTCTCTTTAGAGCAAGGGTCCTACTGGTGTTGTTTATTTCAAAGGTGCTTTCAAGAGCTTTAAACATAAGGTATGCAGTCTCATGCTTAGACAGAATAGGTACTATATGGTCCCTCACAGCATCTACTATAATTTTCATGGTTTTCTCATTGTTCTCAATCCATTGAGATTTCTCCAGATCATCCTTAGGCTCTAACTGGTTTTCTTTCACAAATGAATCTAACTTGTTTTCTCTAAGGATCAACATGATTCTAAATTTCCATGATGTGAAATTGTCTGCTCCTGCAAGGCGATCTTCAAATCTGATCACACTTGACATTGTGAAGAAATTTCGATTCTGAAGAATGCGAATTTTTTTTTTTCTGAGCAAATTGGAATTCAGATTTGTTTTGTATTTACTCAACGTGGCTCTGATACCATGTTAAATTAGATCAAATCTGAGACTAACAGGATTCTGGAACTGTGAAAAGACTAAGGTCAGAAGCTTTATTTTGAACTTCAGATGCAAATTCGATTTCTGAATATTTCTCTGAGTATTGAATGTGCAGGGTGCAGATCATTTATTGATTTCGATGACTGCATATAGAGAAAGGTTTCTTATTTTATAAATATTGGAGAGACCCGTGTTCAAGAGACACGTCTCTTGAGAGGACGTGTCTCCATACTTGGAGACACGTCCACTCAAGGGACGTGTTCCTTTGAGCGCAGGGTTTCCTAACCAAAGGGACACGCCTCTTGAGAGGACGTGTCTCCACCTTGGAGACACGTCTGCTCAAGGACGTGTTCCCTCCAGCATGCAGATTCCAGAACCACGCGTGATAACCAGTGTCAACAAGTACGCGCCCAGACACAGGGCGACAATGATTTCAGAGGTTTATCAATGCGTATATAGTTCAACATGTATTGAAATCGAATACTTATTTCCAGAAATATTTATGAGAGATAGATCGAACAGAAACAATGATGATGCTAATAGCAATCATTGTTATATATATCAGACCTAAGCTATTCATCAACAGACATGCTAAACATAAAACTAAGAAAATATATCGCTGTCCAAGGTCCCTAATCAGCATAAGGTAGGTCTAAATCAGCATCGCCCTCGCCATTAGAGCTCGAGTCTAAGTTAGTGTCAGTGTCCATGTCAATAGAAGGATCTGCCTCAACCAATGGAACCCCAACCAATCCCTCATGTGCATTCTCCTCAATCTGCATAGCATCTTTGGGATTAACATCCCAACGTAAGGCTGGAGTCTGACGATACTAACTAGTTTGGCGATCCTTCACTCAGCTGCTCTTCTTTTGCTCTCCTTCACTTCACAAGCCAAATGTAAAAATGAGTTTCTTTTTCTCATTTTACTATATTGGGCATAGCAACTGGGTTTGAAGAGGTTTCTAATATCAACGTGAGCTCATAGTTCAGAACAGTGAGCAAACATGGATCCTTTCACAGTGGCTGTGAGTGAATATCTGTGCCCAGTTAGCTTGAATATTGGTCACCTGGAGTGGGATATGCCTTGGCATGAAGATTACTCAGACCTGCACTCATTTGCAAGGAGATTCCAGTGACTATTTGGCCCAGGCATGAGCTTATTCTAGGTCTGGTCTGAGATATATAATTATCTGTAAATTGTTGTTGCTGCTGTTATTCAATCAGTTAGTTATCTATAGTTTCCTCACTGCTGTAGCCCATTCTCAGCATCATATATATGCAAATCTGTCCATATTAGTTTCCAGTTTGAATATGAGTAAGGTTGTAGCTATATTGTAACATTTTATGACAGTAAAATTTAAGGAAATGAAACTCAGAATTTGATAATCAGATCAATGTATGAATGCCATTTTAAAGTCTATTATATTTTATGTAAACTATTTTAGGTCATATATAAGGCATAAATTAGGTT
Organism: Sequoia sempervirens; assembly: GCA_007258455.2. Taxonomy (NCBI): domain Eukaryota; kingdom Viridiplantae; phylum Streptophyta; class Pinopsida; order Cupressales; family Cupressaceae; genus Sequoia; species Sequoia sempervirens. The sequence continues at coordinate 17,279 of VDFB02010812.1, read as the reverse complement.
AAGTGGCATGGGGCGTCCCTTGTGGGCCCACCCATGCCTTTTTTTCATTTTAAAAAACTTTAATTTTTTATAAAAATGTATTTTTTTTGTTGCTGGGCCATAGGGTACTTCTAGAAGTACCCGGTACGGATGGGGAACGGCTGGGAAGTTTCGGGTACTTCTAGAAGTACCCTACGTCCCCTACCTTTTGCCAAAAGTCCCCTAGAAGTACCGGGTACTTGGAGGGAAAAAAGGGGACGGCCAGGGGACGTTCTAGCCGTCCCCGCGTCCCCGTTTCGTACCCGGTACGGGAAACGGCATAAAAACACAGGGGACGCGTCCCCGTGGAGCATAGTATAAAAATAATAATTTAAACCATAATTACCTAGAGATGGTAGAAAAAGACTAGGAGGGAAATGCCATTATTTTTTAAAACAATGGGTGCCCTCAAAGATGACTATATCATTTATCAATTAATGAAAATTCAATGCATGTACACATCGTAAACCTTATTATTGTTTTTCTTCATACTAGTACCTCTTTGGGATTCAATAAGAAATTTTCCATTACAAAAGAACTTGTAAAATTTTATGTTAAAAATAAAAAATTACAAGTCTATTGGTGTAGTTCTTTAATTATTTTAGCTTTTGTCAACCACATATCTAAGAAGCCTCTAAGGATGTTTCTCAATTTTCATTGTATGCTTCAAGGCAAAGCTACTAGTTTGCTCACTAGAAGCCCAATATCGAGGTCTAGTTCAAGCTTGGTTTGAATTTTGAGCGCTCTAACCAAGGATTCAATTAAGGCACTACCTTTTGTTTGTGGGTTTGTCCAGAATGAATCCAAATGAACCTTGACCAAATTTCACAATATTTTGTAGAACACAAAACAAATCTATACGATTTTGATGAATTTAATTATTTTTTTAATCATTTTTGGCCTACTTTGACTATTATTGACAAAATGGGATCCTTAACTGTAAAAGTTACTTGTAAATCATTTGAAAGACAAACAAAATAATTTTATCTAATTGTGAATGCAAAAGACAAAAACCATTTATTATTTCTTGTCATCATGTGAATAGAGTTAAAGATTGATCATTGAAGGTTCCAAAGAGATTGAATTGCTATTCCTACACATTTGCAAAAGCCCATTCACTGCCAAGGAGATCATAGAGGAAATTTTTTGGAAAAAATATAAGTCTTTATTTTTTTCTTCATTTTATTTTACAAAGGAACTTTCTTTCCCTGCTTTCACTTTGTTGTTTTGTCTTCACTCATCTATGCACCAATGTTTAAAATATTAAATGAGTTAGGTTAAATATATCGTTTTAATTTCTTTTGAATGTATTATTTATCAAACTTGTTGGCATAAGGATTACAATGCCAATGAGTTCTAGCTTCATGGGTCAACCCTATTTCAAAACATACCCAAATTCTCCACTTTGGAAGTTTTTTGAAACAATACAAGTCTTAGGTGGTGGGGGATATGTTTGAATTTGCAATGGGTGTGTTGTTAAATATACAAGCTCATACAATCAAGTGAAAACCCATTTGTGTGATATTCCTAGCATGGGCATCAAAGCTCACCCTAGAAAGAATAGTGTACTTTTGCCACAAGTTCAAGTGAGAGAATGTATTAGAGAAAGAACAATCAGATGACACAGTAAGCCATAGATCAAATCATTCTTTAGCAAAGAATTTCAAGCAATGAAGCCCCCTCTTCCCCCATCTAATCATGAACTTATAATAGAGAGCCAACCACCTCAAGAAGAGCTCGCTTCACATTAGAAATGAAAATGAACATTGGAAATGAAATTTCAAAGATTTTTGAGGGATTGTTGATCAACACGTTGCAAAATGTATCTATGCAAATAGATTGACTTTCAATGTTGTTTGCACCATATTGGCAAAAAATGGTAAGAAAAACTAATGAAGCTCCAAAAGGGTGCAAAAGAACAGGTAATGAGAAGATGCATAACACCTTATTAGAAAAGGAGATGGAACTTGTAGAAGATCCATTGCCCATAAAGGCTTCATGGACTAAGACATAGGTGTTTGTCATTTCTAATGGATGGAAGGATGCTAAAAATTGGCCTTTCATCAATGTAATTGTAGTGTTCCCTAAAGGGATAATGATTTTTTAAAGTCATGGTTTGTGAATGGTTGGTAAAGGATGGCCTATCTATTGTTGACATCCTCATGGCAGGCATTGAAGGAATGGGACCTCATAACATTGTCCAAGTCATAATGAACAATGCAAAAAATTGTAGAGAAACTATTTTGTTAGTTGAAGAATGTTATTTACATATTTGTTTTAGATACTGTTGACATGGTTTTTGTGACCGCACCAATCAGCAGAACAAAATAGTTTGAAGGCTATTCCGTTCTCTCTTGATCAAAGTATCCCGTGCACTAAGATTGTGAGAAAGTTTGCACGTTCAACTCCAAGGTTCCGAATACTTAGAATACCCTCAGTTGGTTGATGTGTATTGCTGTGTTCTTACAAGGGGACTTACACAATTGTTCAAGTTTCTTGCAGTTAACGACAAATAGACGATTCGAAGGGATTGGTATAAAGTGGATGATTTGGCAATGAGGTGTGTTTTCCTAAAGCTAACCAGAAATATGTGGAAAGTAAAAGAGTGTAGGGCCTAAGAAACTTGTGTTTTATTCTAAATGCAGGATATGTGGAGCTCAATTTTGGCAAACTTCAACCGAATTTCACCTAGCCTCACGTCGGACAACTTCAGCAAAATCAGTGCAATCTTCGAAGGGATAGCAAAGGATGTTCAAATTATGATTTAGCATGCATACACCATCAGAACGATGCATATAAGCATACAAATCACAATCGAAGTTAAACTCAAGATAATTTCCAGTGGACCACACAAGGCGAACTTATCATCAAGAAGCCGCTAGTGGTATGGAATGAAAGAAGCTACCTCAACAAAAACACCACACATCAAAGTAAACTACTTGCATGAGATGAAAATTAAGCTACTTGGATCCGAAAGGAAGAAGAGACCTTGCTAGCTATTCATGACAAAGACAAATTCCACCATCAATGAAAAGATCTATTATCATGAAAGTGTTACACAACAATCTCCACAAAAGTTTTCAAAGGGAAAACTTTCTTTCTTCTCCACACTAACAAAATGTCCACTATGCTCTACTCTCTAGCCTCTAAGCTCTAACTCAATTCTGATTCTAATCTAATGAATTACAAATGAGGGGGACTCCCCCTTTTATAGATAGCCCGGTCCCTAAAGACGGCTAGGGTTACAATCAATAGAGTGGCTAGGATTGTGCCACCTCAGCCCTAACCCTAAAAACTGCCAGAATGGGGAGTGGTACATTAAATGAATCAAAGATTCCCACTCACTCCCAAAAATAGTAAAGGCAATAAATGCACACAATCAGTCTTCTAGAAGATCCTCGTCCAGCAGTGCGTTCCCGTTCTCCTTCTCCCTAGCTGCAAACTCAACAAATCTGCCAAGTACAGCCTCAACCTCCTGAGTCGAAATGGGTGGAACACAATCTAGCTGAAACTCTAACACTGTGACTGATGTCTCATGCCGTGCACATGACTTCCTCCAAGCAGCCAAGGAATCCTGCGTGCTCTGAATCAAACTGGAGAAAGTGGAGGTGTTCTCAAAGTCATCCTGTGTGAAGTTCTTCACCTCCGAGAAGAAAGGTACCAGCCTACCCCTCAAATTATCAACATTAACCTCCTCTGGATTCAGCCACCTAGCAAATATGGCCTCAAAGGTATTTTGAACTCCATCAATGATATTGGCCATGGCCTTATGTATCCTGGCTGAATCCGCCTGTGCCGCGTCGAAGAAACCACGTCCCGTGATCGCTGAAGAATACCATCTGGAAAAGTCATACCTGTCATTCTCCTGAATGACACCTCCATCAATCAACAATCGCAACAGAACATGCCTCAATGCCTCAAGACGCTGAATTACCTTGCTATGATAGATAGAAGCATCACCCCAAGCATGATCAACTGCCTCCATCCGTGCCAAAATACTAGAGGCCTGCTGAAAAGCAAAAGCAAGGTCCTCCATAAACTTCTGTCTCAGCACGAACTCCTGCGACCCACTTGTCTGCTTCTTGTGCCATCTTTCCTAACTCCATCAAGCCACTGATGGACTCTCTAGGTATCTCCGCTAGAGGCTCTATTATTGGAATCTCTCGTCCACGAGAACAAGACAACTGTTGTACGTATCCAATTAAAGCCTTATGTTCTCTTTTCAACTTTTTATACTTCCCTTCCTTCTTGAATAACCTACTTTGAGGGTGAGGTAGGAGTTATCACACTCCCCTACAATCTGTGCACCAGTGGGGCGTCCTAAATCCAAAGTCGTGACCACATAATTCTCAGGCAGTGCTTCATCTCGGTCACAATCAACCCGTAGCACAGCTACATGAAGGGTGCGTGAGCCATCCTCATCTGTTGATATCTTCGAAAACTTTTGTGCTCTCTTCTTCTGTGGAGGCGCACTGATCCTATTCAAAAATTCTTCCATCTCAACTGCTGGATCAAGCTCCTCGCTGGGACTTCTTCTCATTCTATCCTTAAGCCAATCAGGCACATTGTACTGTATGTCAAAGGGTTGTTGCTCTTGTGCCTCTACCTCTCTAACCTGCTCAACCTCTATATCATTCTGGCGAGGCTCATCGTCCTCAAGTGGTTGAGTGTCTCCTGAGACTATATCATCATCATCATTCATAGCCGCCTCTAACTCCTGCTAAAACTGAGGGTCAGTAATAGTCCCCTCATCATCCTGTTGATCAACCCTACCAGGTGCGTTGACGCTCTGGCCAACCAACTCTCTCTGTGGAGGCTGATTATTATCCTGTACTACTTGCACCTAATTCAATGCATTCCTCTGATCAGCAAACAAAGAAACCTCCTGTATACTCGGAGAACGTGTCTCCAATGGTGTGGGTGACTCAACTCGTGGAGGCTCTGGCTAAGTAGGCTCCTTTCGAATTGGCTCTTTCCTTCTGGACTCTGGACCTCATGTGATCTGCTTCTTTCTGCCTGTGGTGGGTGTCCTACGATCTCCCATCAAATTGTAAGTCAAAGCAATTGACCTACTCTTCAACCTGTTCACTCGCCTATCAACCCATGCCCTAGTGAATGTCAAGACCGGGATGGAAAGTGTGTCTAGGTCAACCACCTCTGGTTCTGACCAATCTGGGAGCGGAAGTGGGGTATCTCTTACTGCTGCATAATCCGAATGGACAACATCCATATCCTCGTTCACCTGGTCTAGAACTGGAACAACTTCACACTCCCTGATCAAAGTAATTGGCAACCGAGAGAACATCCTTTTCCTCACTTCAATCTCATCTGATGCATCTGCCCAATAATCCTCAATATTTGCTTTGTGCTTAAACTCCTATGACAGTACCCATTTGATGTTGTGATGTGGATCATAGTGTTGTCGGCTGGTGTGATATGAAAAGTGATAAAATTGAAGTTTACTCTCAGCTTCTCTAGCTGCCTGTATTGAAGGACACACCTCATCTGAGTTGCCCATAACAATTGGGAAATCAATCCCTCCCTTCTTTTTCTTCTGAATCTTATCATAGGTGAGCAATTGCCTAGATATTTCTAGCATTAAAATTCTATCTGTTGGGTACTTAGGTAGCCTATATGGGTACGATGAAAAACCTTGCAGCCTTATGTAAGAAAATTTCGGAAATTGTATGAACCAGCACCCATACCTTTCAATCAATTCTTGGGCTTCCCTCGAGATTCTATGATGCAACCGCTCCTGAAGCAATCTCGTAATGTACATGGTGAAGGCATCGTTGACACGCTTGTAGTGAGTGGTACTAGACAGGTGCAACTGCGGACTGTTGTGACCTTTTCACACATCGCCCCATCGCTGATGGGGACCCCCAGTTGCCTGCTAGTTTTTAGGGTTCTGTCTCCTTGCAATGGTTACATGAGATCACTTTGCCAAGAGTTTCAGGTCAGTTTGCCGAGAGTCACCCGAGCCGAGTCAGTAATTCATGCTTGAATCAATGCGTAGATGTCATGGAAGCGCTCAGAAGGCCCAAGAGACGAAGATCAACTGTAAATTCGGCCAATTCTGACACTTCCTATTTTTTAGGAGAAGTTGCTTTTTCGATTTTTCATTTTTGGCATTTTTGGACCAAACAAGGTTCCCTATTTTTTAGGGTTGCTTTTTCTATTTTTAGAAAGTTTCTATTTTTGGAAAGTTTCTATTTTTGGAAGGGTCCCGAGTTCTGAAAACGCACTCAGAAGTTCGAAAAACTCAATAGAACTCTCGGAAAATCGAATTGAAAATTTTGAAAATTTTTCGAAAAATCTGGAAAAAACAAGTAAAAAGCATGAAAATCAGACTGAAAACGTTCGAGAATCTGGAAAAACCAGTCAAAAACCAGTCAAGATCAATCAGATTCGAAGATGAAATCATAAAAATCAACTCAAAAATGGTGAAGTTTGTGAGAAATCTGTGCAAGTCTGGAAAATGCGCCATGAAAGAAGGATGAAGAAAGGTATGTGAAGGTCTGGAAAGTCTTGAACTCGCCCAGCAGCTAAGGAGGATGTCCAACAAAGTCTTGAAGTCCGCCCAGCACTTGGGAATCATATCCCTGCATCTGGAAGGATCATCCTTGACCCCTTCAAAGTCCGCCCCTGGCATCCTTGCACCTCATGAAGTCCGCCTTGCATCTTGAAGCATATCCTTGGACCTTCTTAAGTCCGCCATCCTCATCCATGCATGCTATGAAGTCCGCCATCTCCAAAAGGGACATCCTAACACCCCCCAAAGTCCGCCAAACTTGTGCTAGGAAGTTTCAAAGTCCGCCTTGCATGTGCTGGAAGGTCTCAAAGTCCGCCATCTTCTAAGAGGGACGTCCAAAAGGGTCATGAAGTCCGCCTATCCTCATCCTAGACCTCTTCAAAGTCCGCCCTATGCTTAGAAGCTCGTCCAAGATGCCAATGAAGTCCGCCCTTAAAAGGTGGGACTTGGCTGAAAGTCAAGTAAAGTCCGCCTAGACTTATGAAGTAAGAAAAAAATTGAAATTTTACTAAGTGTTGATGCCTACCAAGGGAAAATTTCGAAATATGCTAAATATGAAAGCCTAAAAAGGTGGAAGGATAATTTTTGGCCAAACATTATATCATTTCCAAAGGATAAAACGATGGGAATAAGTGCTAAGACATCCATGATCTACGTCCAAGATGCATATCCAAAGAGGAGAGATGTCCACCATGCACTTGGAAGGAGTTAGCAAGTTGCTAAAGAAATCCATGATGACCGTCCAAGATGCCAATGAAGTCCGCCCAAGATGATAAGATGATGATTTGTGGCTAAGTGTCAAGGCCAAATCCAAAGAAAAGCTCTAAAATTCGCCTAAGTATAGAGGCTAATGGATGGAAAATGAAGACGTTGGCTAGACATCTGGACACTTTCGAGAGGACAAATGCCAAGATTGAAAGAACATGTGCTAAAGAACGTCAGGATATGGCAAGGAATGAAACGGAATATGCCTAATACGATGAGGGAAATGAAGGGCAAAATTTGCCTAAGTATGGAAAATGCGAAGAAATTGTCAACTTTGACCATAGAAAAATGCACGAGGTAAAGGGAAAGGAAGGATCGTCCTTGACCAAAGGGATGAAGAATATGTCAGACGTCAGGAAAATTCAACCGGCAAAGACATTCGGACAAGGATATTGCCTAGAAAAATTCGACCGAGCAAGGAAATATTTGACTTGGACAGAGAAAAATGAGCTTAACATCTCGCCTCGGCAAAGGAAAATGAGGATCTGGCAGTGAAATTCTCGACGGAATGGCTTAAGATTTGGTTTGGCTAGACGAAATTAAGGACGAAATCGGAAAATACACTCTCAGCCAAGAAAAACGGAAGAAAAATGGAAATAGCCATGGGTCCAAGACGAACGGGTTAGAATTAATTAAAATATTTTAATATTTTAATAATTAATTCTCAACTATTTGGAATTTAAAAATTCCTTGGACAAAATCAAAATTGCCAGACACGAATCGGACGAAAGTAAAGCACGCCAGGCGGAGATGAAATCCGGCAAGAAGAAAATTAAATTCACCATGAATTTAATTAAATTATTTAATGTTTATTTAAAAAATTCGAAAAATCAGAGATAAACATTAAATAAAAAAATCAAATTTTGGAGATTTGCTCGGATAAGTTCGAGACTGAGCCTTGTCGGAAAATAAAAGGAAAGTTGCCTGTTTGGAAAATGAAAACAAATCGAGGATCAAGAAGAAAGATGGCAGTTACTAAATCGAACTCAACCTCTCAGCATTATAATGAGTTTCAGCAACTCATTTTTCACACACAGCTGAAGAGAAATTTAATCTTTCTCGAAATCGTCAGGCAATTAATTTGTCCATTAGCGAAGTCGAATTTTCTCACAGAGAAAAGCAGTGTTATGCTGAGGAATTTTTCGCGGGAAAAGAAAAGGATATTTATTCAAAGCTGAATTCTTCTTGAAGAGGGGCGCACTTTTCAAAAAAATCAGATTTTTTTTTTTAAATCTGATTTGCATTTGACGATCCTTCTCTGAGGTTTGGTGATTGGTCAGTTAAATTTGCTATCTTTTTATGCCCTTTCATCTTGACGAAGTTCTGGCAAGATTTCAAATTCATTCAAGTCACTTTCAGCTTGCTTTTTCGCAGCAAATTAATTGTTTGAACAGCTGAGAGTCAATTTTTCGAATCCAAGGCACGAGGTTTAAATTATTTTAAAAGGTCTTTATATTAATGTTAATTTTATGACTGCAGGTTGACGGACACGGAAGGCGGATTATCCAGGAAGCTGAAAATGAAGTTCGCCAACAAGGGTGCTCAGAAGGAGACTAAAGTCATCTCAAAGTGGAAGAATGTCGTGGATACTGACCTTGGGCACGTTGACTTTGACGAATTCAAAGAGAGAGTATACGGTCAGAAAAGACTTCCCTCAGCAATAGCCCAAAGAATGATCAGAAACGGGATATTCCAAGCAGCTGGATTCCCTCCGGCCATGGATTGTGCTGAGTTAATGGTGGAATGTGCTCGCCATTATGATGCCCAGAAAAGACAGATTATCGCCCCTGACGGAAGGATCTTGGCACACTTGAACGAAGTATCAATTCAGGAGACCTTCGGCATTCCAGAGCATTCAAGAACGGTCTATAAGACCAAAGAAGAAGCCAAAATGCTATATGATGGTCAGCCAGATCTATGTGCCACAACAGTCAACAAGGTTTGGATGGACAAGCCAAAGCCATCAATCAAGAAGTTGCCCAAGAGGCCTCGCCGCACGGACTTCAAGGAAGATTTTGGGGATATTGTGCTGATGCTGAACAGAATAGCTGGCAACCCGCAGGGCGCCTTCTTTGAGAGTTGGATGTATTATTTTATCGACGAGGTCACCTCTGGAGTTAAAATGTTCAACTGGTCACGAATGATAAGTGACAACCTCCATGAGCAGCTGATCAACCTTGAAAAGACCAAGTCTTTTCACATGAGTTCATATGTGGTATACCTGTTGGCCAGGTCATACAAATATCCAGGGTTGATCTGCAAGGGCAGAATTGGCAATGGGGAGAACGAGCTTAGGCCTTACGACTGCTATCCTCAGCTCCAGTTGAAGGAGAAGACTCACTTCAGGAGGGTACATGATGCATTCCTAATGCACATTACCAGAAAGCTTCAAGGAGGAGTGCACCAAAGGCTGAGCCATGAAGCGAAAAGTCTTATCAGCAAATATGGGTCTTGGTTCATCCAGTTCCCTAAATTTACATATATCAGGATCCAGGGATTTACTGGAAATCCCTATAAATTGCCTATCTATCCGACTGATCGGATGATATTGCTTGAGGTTTTGAGACAGTTAGAAGAGTATCAGAGTATTCAGAGGCCGACCAAGAAGGCGTCCGTCACATTCCCATTCTTCATCGGGAACATGCTAGAGTACTGTCCATCAGCACAAGCGGCTGAAAGTGCTAGATTAGAAATCCAATGGTACCCTTTCACGGCATACAAGTCCAGGGTCAACTATGACCCACATCACAACCTTCGGACGGTGGAAGGAAGGAAGTACAAGCACAGACAGGAATTGGAGGATTTCTGGGCAAATGCAGCCGATGAGTATGAGGTCAGGCGGAAGATGTGGTCCAGAATGTCCTTGGATTTTATGAGAACAATCGAGGTCTGCCGAGTGCCTGATCAGCTTCAAGATGATGGAAATCATGTCCAGCCACGCTTTGAGGAAAGCAGACCTCTCCCTCCGGTGAAATGGTCAGAGCCTGAGCACGCAGACCTAGCCACCCTAATGAGGCCAGTAACTAAGTATTCCCAGTGGTGGGTTGATTGTCATGCCCAGGAATTGAGACAGAAGGGAATCACGCTCACCTATGACCTGTTGAGCGAATCAGAGTCATACTCTTCTAATGCTGGGGCATCCCATCAAGACATGGCCGGTATCGGAGAGAAAAGAAAAGAAATGGTGCCAAGTGCAGAACCTGTTTCCAAGAAGCATAAAGGAGGACCTTCTCGGTCAGCGGCGTCCAGGAATGTTGACCATTTGGTGGCTAATATAGACGACTCCTTGGTTGAGATGCTCGAACCTCTTGCAGCTCAGGAAGTGAACAATGAACCTATCCAATTAGATGATGAAGAGCCTGCATCACCAGCCGGCACAGAGATTTTAGGTTCAGACAATGACATGGATGTCCGGGATAATGACTTAGAGGAAGGAATGATTTCCGCCCTCAGAGGAGTCATGGATGTTCCAAACGAAGACGAGGTCCAAGTGGAGGATGGCATTGAACAGTCAACCATTCCAGACGGGCTATTAGAAAGAATGAAAGTTCAGGTGCCTGCTGAGGCTCAACAGGGAGAAGAGGACGATACTGCCGATTTCTTGGCAAGATTAGAACAAGTTGCCACCAAGAAGCCCGCCAAAAAGTTTTCCACCATCCAGAGGAATGAGACAGGCCACCGTTCCATGCACATTGCGGTACCTACAGTGGACAAACCAATGGACGAAATCACTCCGCAGGAGTATGCTATCACCACTGTTGACCTTGGTCCGACATCAAAAGGTCAGGAAGTAGAAGAGTTAGATAATTCTGTCTCGACCATTAAGGCGAGACTGGAAAAGGAAGTGACCAAGAAGAAGGAATATAAGAATGAGGTCAAACGTCTCAAAGAATATATCCAGCATTTGACCCAGCCGCTAGATCAAGGCAATGCAACTGTTCCTCCTCTCCTCAATTCATCACAGGAGATGACTCAGGAAGTTGAGCATGGAATGGTGACAGCCAGGGAAGCGCAAGACTGGATGGCAGGTGAAGGCATGGAAGCTGCCTTGTTCATGGAGAGGTTGGCGCTTGCTTATGGACGAACCTCTTCGTTTCTTTCTAGGTTGATGGATATGGCAGAGACATGGGATGGCATCCCGGATATGCAAGAAAGGCTTATTCCGAGCCTTAGAATTTTGAAGAGCACTCCGAGGGAGGAGTTGGTTGATAAAAAGGTGATTGCTGCAGGGGCAGCATATGATTTTCATCACTGGTTTTGGGCAGTGACAATAAGAGAAGAAGTATTGGAGAAGGTGAGGATCGATGGGCTTGGAATTGAAGAACAGGTCAGGAAAATCCAGGAGAAGATGTGCATGATAACTACAGAAGTGTTCGACCATGAAGTCATCCGGGAGAACGACATGCAGTTAGAGGGACTGAAGCAAAAAGTTCAAGAAACTTTCTTCCCGACCGCTGGACCATTTTCGAAGCAGGACTTTGCGAGAGTGGCAAGACTCTCATCCATTCGGAAAGATTTTGAGAAGCAGGAGACAGATTGGGAAGGTACCTTTGCCAGATGCGCCGAGAAGTTGGACGGACTAGAATTCCGGATCAGCATGTTACCTCCTGTCACGATGGACGAAGTCATTGCCGTAGTGTCCAGATTCGCCAAACACAATGCCACTCGAATGGATAAGGACGCATCTCCTAGATTATAGCTGGAACTGCCACTTTTCTGATAGTTTTCTGATGGTTAACTCTTGTTATTTTGGGAAACCCTAATTAGGGTTTGGTTGTAATAATCTCGACCGTTGATCTTGTTTTAATCTCGGCCCTTCATTTTATTTTTGGAGCTCTATATAAACTAGTGCTCTCTCATTTTCATTTTGTGTGGAGACAGATTATGTATATTGTCGCATTGAGACTATTTTGAATGATAAAAGCTCTTGAGCATGATTTGCCTTGAATCAATTCTTATTGTTGAATAGTAAGCGAGGTTGCATATTATCTTCCACCATAGATTAGAATTAAAGTTAGCTTAGATAGAATTTGCTTTGAAAGTTGTTAATTGAATGAAAGATTGATCGTATCGACTCATTGGTGAAGTGTAGCTCATACTTTCTTCGGATGAATGATTTTCATCCGATGCGTAAAGTTAGCCTGAGCTCCTAAGTGTGGAAGCCTAACTTCAACCTTATCCGAGGTTTGAAAATTATTCTCACAACCCCCTTGAAGATTGCACCCACTTTGCGTATGTTGTCCTGCAGGAGGCGAAACAAAGTGTGGTTTATTTCGCTTCACCAAGTCCTTACTGTCTCTTGATTTCTTAGGCTTAGACTAGATTCTCTGAACCCTATTCTTTTTGCCATTTTTTTGAGATCCACAATCGAAAGTCCTAATTGAGAATCTACAAAGATAAATTTCCTAAGTCCCCGAACTTGTGCAGACTTTCTACGTAAGTCCCCTTGTTTATTACCAGCATTATCACAACGACCATTGAGCTTATCCACACGTCGAGACCCGACTAAAGAAACCTTGGAATCGCCATATGATCTTCTCGCAATCTTAGCATACGCTGTGATTTTTCAAGAGAGGATAAAGTGTCTTTGGACATTTTTATTCTGAATGTTTGGTGTATGATAAAACACACATCAACAAGGCTCCAACCTCTAGATGATAAGACGCTGTCCCCAAGATGGTGGATTTAGCTCTCGATACCAATCGTGAGAACCCCTGTTCTCACTGTTTTCTGAAACTGTTTGGTTTTTTGCTTGTTTTTGACGTTTTTGATTTTTTTGTGTTTTTTTGCATAAAGAGGTAAATGCGATTTTGAAAGAAATTGCTTTAAAAATAATTAATGAATACTGTAAACTGAAAACTGACAAATTTGGATCTCAGATCGATAGCAAACATTTTATTTATGCTTTCTCAGAGTTTACAAACTTCAAACCCTAACATGCATAAAACAAAGTTGATTTGTTTTATTTAAACTCCGACGGTCACTGAAGCAATCAGCTTATACGGCTGGTCATTGATATCCATTTCTCCTCGCTCGGCGACTAAAAGGTAAGGCCTTTGATGAAGTCGACGGCTCCTAGGAGGAGTGCACGGCTCAGATTAAAGGCACGCCCTCATAATGGAAAGAAATGTAATGGCCCTAACAAAGAGTAAAGAAACTGCGACGCCTTGGTAGAGGTAAAAGCAATTGTGAAACAAAAGTTAGCTACCGCAAAATAATTCATCAGTTCGGGTGATCGGACTCAAACCCCAAGATGCACTCAATAAGTTCTCATGGATAACCTCGAAAGGGAAGCTACCTCTCCTCATAATCAATAAATCACCGATATTCTTCATAGCCTCAACCGCAACATCAAGACGGCTCGTTCTCCAATGCCAAAAAGACAACTGAAACCCTTGGCTCCGTTCTCTGGAAGAATATTTGATCAAAAGTCGATTTCATAACATAATGAGTTCTTTTCCCAATGAAAACCCTATATTCTTCAAGAAGTCGACTTTCCTCAAAAAAAAGCAATCATTTAAATAAAGTTCGAACTTTTCTTTTAATTTTTCCAAAGTCTCGAACACACTTTTAATTATAAAATATAATTGAAAAGTGACCCCTCTTCATGTTGGTCGACCCCTTTAAAAAAATTCACTTAAGTTATAATATTAAATAATATTATGACTTTATAATATAAGCTTCAAAATAATTAATATTTAATTTGACAGATAAATATTAATATCTTCCTCAAAATAAGTCCGATTAACAAACCGTTTGAAGCTGGAGAATAAGTGATTGAATTTGCATATGACCAGACCATACTGCTAAAAATAGCAGGGGTGCTCCGCTGAATGACTTTACTTACTAAAAATAGCAAATCAAGCAAATGATGTCCGAACGACCCCGAACGAAAGCCAAACTGGTAGATTCTGACAACCAAAGCCAAGCCAAGCTCCAACAAGACCCTCTATCCATCCTATCAGCCTACGAGGGTCACATAATAGGCTAATCTTAAGCACTGAGAGATGTCAATTGGAAGGGGACATTACAGTTGACCTGGGTGATACCAATGCTATGTTGGGTATACAATGGCTTCCTTCATTGGGGAAGTATTCATAGAACTTGTAGAATATGGAGCTTAAGTTCAGGGTAGCAGATGGGAAGAAGGTTGTGCTAAGGGGTATGGCCGACCGTTGTTCAAGGATAGTGTCCGCTAAGCAGATGGAAAGTATTTTTAGGCATGGTGATGTCACTTGGGCAGCTGAGTGTTTGATTACATCCAAGGAGTCTTTGAATAGTAGCCAACCTTACCATATGGATATTCAGTCATTGTTGGGTAAGCATGACAAATTTTTTAGGGAGATATCTCTAGGGAGACCTCTTGATAGGGGTTTCGAGCACATTATTGAGCTGGAAGAGGTAGCTAAACCCGTCATAACCACTCCTTACTGACATCCTAAGAAATTCAAGGATGAGAGGAGTTCTTAGACATGGGCTAGATCAGACCTAGCTCGAACCCTTTCGCTTCTTCTATAGTCCTGGTTAAGAAGAAGGATGGGACAATGCGTATGTGTATAAATTATCGAGCGTTGAACAAGAAGACAATTAAGAATAGGTACCTTATACCGAAGATTGACAAGTTACTTGATGAGTTAGGGCAGTTTACTTTTCGAGGATTGATCTTGGATCGGGGTTCCATCAGATTCGAGTCTTTAGGTGCCATTATGGGCACTATGAGTTCTTGGTCATGGCTTTCGGTTTGACCAAGGCACCTGCTACCTTCTAGTCCTATGTGAATCATATATTCAATAAGCAGCCGTGTAAGTACTTATTGGTGTTCTTTGATGATCTTCTTATCTATAGTAAAACTTGGGATGACCATTTAAGATAGTTAGATGAGGTGTTGGGCATTATGGGAGATTAGTCATTGTATGTTAGGGCATTGAAGTGTGAATTTGCAATGAAGGAGATTTTTTATTTGGGCCATTTGATTAGTGCACAGGGTGTTTAGGTTAATCAAGAGAAGACTCAAGTGATATTTGATTGGCCACCACCTAAGTTCCTTACAGAGCTGCGGGGTTTCTTTGAGTTATGTACTTATTATAGGCGCTTTGTTAAGGGGCTTTAACAGTTGGGTGCACTGTTGACAAATCTCACAAAGAAGGGAGATTTCAAATGGTCAGAGAAGGCTCAGAGAGCGTTTGACAGGCTTAAGGAGGTGATGAGCAATTGTCTAGTGCTAGCACTTCCTAATTTCACTCAGCGTTTTGTGCTTGAGTGTGATTCTTCGGGTGAGGGCATAGAAGCAGTGTTAATGTAGAATAGGCGTCCGATAGCATTTGAGAGCCCTAAGTTGAGGGGACTTGAGAGATTGTACTCCATTTGTGATAAGGAGATGCTTGCCATCATGCATGCATTGGTGAAGTTCAGATAGTATCTGGTAGGTGGTAGATTGTTGGTGATGACCGACCACAACATTTTGATTTCCTGGAGCAAAAGAACCTAAATGGGAGACAACAGATGTGGGTCAGCAAAATTCAAGCCTATGTCTTCGATATTGAATATGTTAAGGGAAAGAAAATTGTAGTTGTAGACGCCCTCTCCAGGAAACCCACAAGATGTTCCCTTGCAGAGATTTCGATTGATTGGAAATCTCACCTCTTAGTGGAGTACTCCAAGAACAAGTTTTCTTGTGAGTTGATGGATAGTCAGGTGCAAGATGATCGGTACAAGGTGGTAGATTATATCATCTACTATAAGGATAGGATATACTTGGTACCTAAATCTAAGCTCAAGGAGAAGATTATGAGAGCTACACATGACACTCCGTCGGCGAGACATCAGGGGTAGTTCAAAACATATAGGTAGATCAGGGAGAGGTTCTGTAAGAGCCCTTGCAAAAACTGCTCTAAATTTTAAGTTTTGATCATTCAGGAATTCCGTTAAACAGTTTCCTTGCGAACTGTTGTTAGCTGTTTTGGTGGTGTTTGTTTGATTTTCTCTCTTGAGATGATGATGAAATGCATATGATGACTTAACTATAATGTCAATGGCTGCCTAATGCAACTAAGATGTAGTGCATATATTTTGGGTGAATTTCTCAATGCAATAGAATGACTAGTTTATGCAAATCTATAGTTACAGCATTATGGCATTCTGTCAAACAATTAACGTGCAAACTCCAACTCATGTAAATTGCTGGCCTAAACTGTTTACATTCTTTGTCAAATGAATACAATAATATAATGGCATAACTAACTCCAACCAATGCAATTGAAGGGCAACTATGTTTATCAGATGACATACAATCTAAGCTGCTGTGACAGTGACATTTAATGACAGCGACTTCTTTCACTAATGACCGTTGACTCAATGTAATTATAATGACTCACTATGCAAATGTTTACAATAAAGAACCTGATTACAGACGCCTCACTGAAAGATGAACATTCACAATCAAACTCCTTTCCAATTCGCCTTCTTGCACTCTTGGATGCCAAACCACGAATTCTTCTTAGCGTTCATCCACTGCCTTCCAAAATATGAGTCGATGCAAATACATGATGCACCCAGGTCTACTTTGACTTTCCACGTCACACAGCTAATCGTTTTTCACCAAGCCACGACCTTTCTTTAATGCCACAGTGAACTTCACAAAATAAATTGAAGGCATAAGAGGTTGGGCGATTTTGTATTTATTCAAACTTGTCTTTTCCGAATCATAGAATGCCTTCTTGTCAGCTTAGACTCTTGTCTTATTGAAATATGTTGAAGGCCGACGCTCCTCAACAATATTACTTTCCGACGACAGTGCTTCCTTAAAGAATTTGATATAATTAATGATCTATCTCTTATGAATACCTGATGATGCCAAATACAATCTTGTTTGATGAGTTGTCATTGGAAAATAGACGACCTTACTTCAGATGGGCCGCTTAAGACAAAATTCGATTTCCTTCAAGTAATGCACCAATTGCTTAAA
>VDFB02010811.1:0-15863 GCA_007258455.2 Sequoia sempervirens | reverse complement strand
CTAGACAAAAACCTCATGACCAAAACAAAACCCAACAAAACCCATCTCACCATACATTCTGTTGAGCGAAAATACAAAATTCTCTCTTCCAGGCCGAGTTTGCAATAGGAACCAAGTGGAATTTATTTTTCAGGTACTCCACACAAACCAAAGCCAGATGCCTAAATTCCCTAAGCTCCACACTAGATACATCCAGAATGAAAGGGTTAAAATGAACTAGTGCATCTGGGTCCGCTAATAAGTGTAAGTCACATGGTCGAGTGATAGCCTTACCAATTTGTTCCACTACCAAGGAATGATCTAAGCCAACCAGGATATCATTTTGAAAAAGGCCCTTCATGGTCATATAAGCATCCGCCTTCGCCACACTGTTGTCGAGCAAGCTATCCAAAATCCTTGAAGATATATCTGAATCCAGGTGGTAACCCTCAACATCCTCCATAACGGCTTTCCCAGTTAGGCACTTAATAGAAACAAATGTCAAGTAATTAGGGTGACGGAACAAATGATGAAGCCGCAAGGAAGAAACGGGCCCCTCAAAAGCTATCTGTCACTTGGAGCTCTTCAGCTCCACAGGTGTTACTATTCCCCTCATTTCTAACTCCTTTGTTGAGACAATGAGAATAAACCTGCACATTCCCTTCGTAGGACACATACACCAAACTACCATGAAAGAAATGAATGATACACAACCACCACACAAAAATAAAGACTTTGAAGATCGAAGACGTCCTTTTCCATGCACAAACTGTCCATCTAAAAGTCATTATCTTAGAAAGATCTGGCAGATAATAATGAAAGAGAGCCCTTTCTAGAATGTTCATGTGAACAAAAGCCACATCGGTACTCGTCCATCCCACTCGACTACTACATTGGAGCTTCCAAGGATGTGGTAGCACCAGCCACCCTCTATGCCCCCATTCCTTTACAAATTTATTTTTTTGTTATATCGTCTGCAACCAAGTTGGCCAAAACATCCGCTTTTGAATTGCCTTCGCACAAGATATGGCTTACATCAAAATTTTCAAAGCTCTTTAAAGTGGAAATAGTGGATTATAAAAGTGCATTCAACTTCCAGTTCTTCATAAGGCCCAATCTCAATGCATTGATAATTACTCACGAGTTGCCTTCAACTATGATCTTTTGCACACCCACCTCTTTACCAAACTTAATTCCTAAGTCTACCACTTGAAGTTCGGCAACATTATTAGTCCCTTCACACAAAGGCTAAGACAATCTTCCAACCACCTACCCATGCCAATCTCTTATAATGTAGCCTGCACCTGAATTCCCCAAATTTCCATTGGAGGCCCCATCAAAGTTTCCCTTATACCAACCCAATGGTGGAGGACACCATTTCACCTCAACTTCTGATGTTGAACTAGGACTTGTCCTTGAGGATATTAAGCTAGGAACCTTCAGACCCACCCAAGCCAACATCATCCTTGAATCCCAACTAGTGAAAGAGGATTTGTCATTTACTGCTTCCATCACCCTTGCATTGGCTAATTCAACAATACAAGCCTAAAGTTTATTTAGAAAGGAATGAAAACTTAAAGCCTCATCTTTGAAAATTATACGATTCCTTTCTTTCCATATTTCCCAGATTACCATGGATGGACACAACCACCATGAACAACTGAAAACTGAGTTACCCCCTAGAGCTGGCCAACCTTTAAACCAATCCAAAAATTTTAAATGTTGATCCATCATCCAGTTTAATTTAGCACACAACTACTCCCAACACCTGCTTGCAAAGGGATAATTACGTAATAGATGATCACCCATTTCTACCGCAACTTTGCAAAGAGTGCAACATTAGGGCCCATGAATTCCTAACTTTGCCAACTTTTTTGTTGTTAGCACTCTACCTTGAATGGCTACCCAAGAGAAAATGCATGCCTTGGGGAGACATTTACTATTCCAACATGGTTTGTTGGGGATGCTTGAGACCTAGTTGTGGACTTCTACCTAATCCTGAACCAACCTCTGATAACCATCCTTGGCCTTATAAATATCTAAATCTAAGCTACGCCATTTTAGAATGTCTCTGCCAGCTCTTACATGGATAGTTATATTCTTTACAATGTTCTCAAAAGCCCTTACTTTATCTATATTAAGACCCAAATGGTCAAGATTCGTCCATGACCACCTTTGAATCCCATCAACCTAAGAAGAAGTGAAGTAATCTTTCATCCGACTTCCCCACAACCTCTTAGTGACTTCCATGACATTTCTGAAATTCTCATGCACTAGGAGTTTACCATATCTACCCCACGAATCTTCCCAAAAGAACAATAGTCTCTAACATCCCATGAAAGAGAGTTCATGATGAGAGATCTACAATCGTAGATAAAGTTCAAGAATCTTGAGCCCTTAGGGAGGTGGCTAGTCATTAAGAAGCTTGTTTCTTCCTCACTAAGATACTTCACCCTCAAGATCTTTACCCATTTAATATTTTTTCCCTCACACATCTACCATGCCAGTTTGGCTCCCAAATCTTTATTTTGCTGTGAAAGAGTTTTGAGGCTAGCTCCAGCCAACTCACATGTACTACACACTTTCTCCCACTTGATCAAGGGAAACTTCCTTTAATCTGAATTTCCTTACCAAAATAAATTTCTCAATTTTTGATTCAATCTAGAGGAGGCATGTAGTGCCCCTCCATTGCAACCTTTTTGAATTTTGTGTAGGTGTTATTGTAGTTTCTTTGATTAGCATATTAATGATATATGAGGAGAAATTAATATTGCAAATGGCTTATGAAATAATTTAGATAAAATTAGAATTAAAATAATTATTAATAAGTCAATTTTGTAAAATATTACGCATACGAAATTTATTAAATAATTCAATTAACATTTTATTGAATATATCATGGGGGTAATTATCAAATATGAGAAAATAATGTGATTTAAAATAAAATAAATTATGATAGAAGGCTATGAATGATAAATAGTAGAAGCAAAACAAAAGATAGAAGGATAACCATTTGAATGTGGGAAGTTTACATGAATTCAAATAAATCTTGAAGAAAAGATTTTATTTAAAGACAAAAATAGAAAAAGAAGATGGAGAATGTAACTATTTTAATAATAAGATTAAAATAGATAAGAGTAAATGATCTTGCCACTAGATTTTAATGGATTAAATGGAAATTAATTTAATTTAAATAAAGATGATAAGATTATGAACTGGTGTAAAAGTGAGTTCAGAATAGAAAAAGATGGAAGAGGCTTTTATGCAAGTACATGTATGACTTCGATCTATGTGCCAATTGGGAAACATGCTTGTTTTATTGATTATTGCTGATTTTGCTAATATATGTATATCAATTCTTGGGATATCTTGGAAAGGAGGGATGCCATTGATTTTAACCACCATCATAGAAATATAATTCTTCTTTTTAGCCATCAAAAAATTAGAGGTTCTAAAAAAATATTTGGATCAACATCCATTCTAATTTAGATTTTTGGGGGGTAGTTCGGGGTTTTCCTTTTTCATTTGGAAAAAGAAAGATTTTAACCTACAGTTATTGCTGGTGAAAAAAAAGAAAAGATTACGGTTTGTTTCAGGAATATGGTTTTCGAAGGGCTCCTGTTGGTGATCAAGCTGGAAAGAGGAGATTGTCATTGCAAAATATGTAAAATTTTCCAGATCTACGGAGATAAATTTTATCAAGCACAGAAGAACTGAATTTGCATCAACCAATTTTTGTATTGTTATATCATCGAATGCAAGATTTACATATAAATAACCACCGCAATGGGGATAAGAGGCAATGAAAGGAAAACTAATTTGTAGTTTGCTTCAGTTAGTATTAATCATTAAAAGAAACATTGTTGTTTGCATGCACATCACATGAGAAGAAACATTGATGTTTGCTTAAGTTAGCTTAAAAAATTGTCCATTGATTATGAAGAGAAACTAACACTAACACCCACCCTTAAGCCTAACTAAGGAGATAGAAAAGAGGAAAGAGGGAAAAACCTATAGGAACAAAACCCCCCCTTAAACCTAACTAAGAAGATAAAAGCCTAAATAAGCAACAAAGATGGGTCCTGGCATCGAGGCCATTTTAGGTACCCATTTACATATAAAATTCCTCCATGAATATAGAGATAATATAATAGAAGAAGATATGAACCCCCCCATAATGAAACTCCCATGCCAATGATGAACACCTAAAGATAGAATATGATCCACTGCCTACAAACACCATTTCTCCCCTTAGGAAGAAAATGATCCACTGGTGATTGGAGAAGCCAATCCAAAAAGATAGGTGGTGATATTGGAACCTAAATCCAAATGATGTGTGCCTCTAAAAACTACCCGCATGTCTGATGATTGCGATCCAGGATCTTGTGAAGACTGATCTAGAGCAAGCTGCAAAGGCAATGAAGATGGTGGGCCAACAACATTAATATGGTTTTCAACAAACAGGAGTGGAATTTCCTCAAAGTAATCCTCCAAGTCTGCAATATAGGACTCTACAAACAAGGATGACATGTCTGCAATAGACAAATCCCAAGTAGCTGGAAGATGTATGATTCCCTATTGCAAGAAGCCATTGGAAGCTTTTGAAGAAGCAACATAGAACTCAGAATCAACAATAGATGCAAGGACAAAAGAGTCCTCAAAGAGAATACGTATGTCCTCAATAGTGTTGTCATGATCAAGGAGGAGAGACTTTGCAAAAAAATGATGAATGTCTGAAAGGATGACACCTTGCTGATCAAGAGGACAAGAGTGAACCTGCAAAAGAGAATCTGAAGTAGCCTTCGAAGAAGCCAAAATCTCTTTTGAAATAACAGGTGAAGGAGATTGAATAGCTGCCAATATAGGAGGTGTAGAAAGAGGAGAAACAAGAAGAGATGTATTTGTGTCATCAAGACAATCAAGACTCTTCCAATAATTAAGTTCCTCTTCAGTATCATCGTCATACAAAGGATCATCCTCATTATCATGGGAGAGAAGCATATCTATAGTGAGATTATCTAGGAATGGAGGTTCAGTGGGATCTCCATATATTTCCCATAGAGTGGTCCAGAGAGTGCGAGGGCACTCAATGTGTGATAGAGCCTATGATGTGTGGTCCCCAACACTTGAATCGATTAATCCTAAGACATGATCATTTCTACTTTCCCATACAGATTTCTGCAAACATGTAGTTGGTTCAGGAATAAGTCCAAACAAATGCAGCAATAAATGAATCCATCTGCAATGCTTTAGGATTCCATCACGCTAGGACTTATAGTTTCCTTCTCCCAAACTGATGACAGATGGATGATTTCTAATTCCCATTTTCAGACTAGATATTTACCCCTTTTTGGAACTTTATTTCACTTCATGATTACAAAGCATGTATAATCCCCAAATTAATAAAAGCAAACAGCATAAGAAAAAAAACTTATCCTTCATATGCAATAAAAATAAACCTGCATGGAGTGGTGTGAGGGAAGAGATCAAACAAACACCATATCGTGACTACAGATTGAATTGCAGCCTCAGATGAATGATTGTGCCTTCAAACAAGAGAATAGTGTCTGAGAGATCACTGACCCCCCAATCTGCCTTCAAACTAGCAGGGCGCGGGTATCAATCTTCTTTTCCTGCGCAAGAAAGACCCATGGATGTGACTACCGGTAAAGAGGTTAGCTCCTGCTGCTTGGTCAAACACCCATGCCCAACTTCCTTCTATTCTGTATATAAGATCCTCTATGCAGGCTAAGCCAATAATGGATGGCTGCGTGTGGAGGACAGCAGGTTGGAAGAAGCAGCAAGGGTTTTCAGATTTGTCTGGATCTGATTACAGTGAGGGAGCTGTTGAGCTGGCGCATAATCTTGCCATTCAGGATGGATTTTCCAATTTCGACTTTGCGGTTGGCGATATATTGGAATCCAAACTAGTTGATCGGCTGCCTCTCAAGTGAATCAATCCCCCCCTAGAAACAGATCGTGCCTCCTGCAGCTTTGTTAACAAACAACAATGGAATTCGTTCAACTTTGGCTTGTCTTATCTCCCCCCAAGGCTCTGATACCATGTAAAATTTTCCAGATCTATGGAAATAAATTTTATCAAGCACAGAAGAACTCAATTTGCATCAACCAATTTCTGTATTGTTATATCATCGAATGCAAGATTTACATATAAATAACCACCGCAGCGGGGATAAGAGGCGGTGAAAGGCAAACTAATCTACAGTTTGCTTCAGTTAGCATTACGCATTAAAAGAAACACTGTTGTTTGCATGCACATCGCATGAGGAGAAACATTGATGTTTGCTTAAGTTAGCTTAAAAAGTTGTCCGTTGATTACGGAGAGAAACTAACACTAACAAAATAGAGGGCCCAATTCGTTCTCTTCCTTCTCGGGCATGGGATCCCAGGTAGAAATTTTGATTCATTCTGGCTATAATAAAATGGTTGTTTCTTCACCATTCTTAACTTCCTCTAGCTGCACTATTGGGCATCCTTTTAGTTTTGGTATGGTTCATCATCTCTTAAGTGCCTGCATGCAAATGTTTACACATCCTGTTCGCTCTGTATGTGACACATTATCTTAAATACATTTGTGAGAAGGTGTGCAAATCATATGTTGCACATCATGATCATTGTCCAGAAGAGGGAAATGGCATTTCTATCTGCATTCCATTTGATCCTTTCTCTTTTGCTTAAACTAAACTTGAATCCTGAATCTAACAGTTTTCTTAAGTGTTTTAGCAACCTCTTCATACGAGCCTGCTGGAATTTAAAATCCCTAACTCAGTACTGCCTACCGCTGCCCGGCACATCGTGAATCAATAAAACAATCATCAATGACATCAGCGGAGTCTACCGTGAGTCTTTTGTTTTATCTCAACCAATTGCTATGTCACCTGTTCCAATGCCCGCAATATCGCAATCAATAAAATATTCATTGCGACACCACGGGAGACTTCCGTAAAAGTTTGTTTTATCTTTAACCGCCGCTGTTTACCGGGCCATCAACTAACCGATGCCCGCAATATCGCAATATGGGTTTTACCCATTGCGACGGGGAACTATGGAAAAAGCCACCACCGTCAGGAAATATCCGGATACGAAAGGATTAATATTTAAGTTTTTATATTATGTAAAGGACATTGTATTAAATGCGTTTTGACAGGGGAAAAGTTAGTTAGGTGATTTTGAATTTAAATGTTATTTCATTCTCTCTCATCCGTGAAAATCTTTCACGTGACTTTTACCTACATCATATATTATGTAATGGTAATTTATTTTGGATAAAATGAGAAGAGGATGGTAACGTGAAGAAATAGAAAAATTACTGCAGCTCTGTGTTGAAAAAAAATATTTTTTAAGTTTTATTTTTTTACTGTGAATTCCTCTGCCTCTGGCCTTCACGTGGTATCAGAGCAAGTTCGATTATCAGAGTTAATTTTATCAAAGAAGATTATCTAGGTAAATTTCAAAAATGGCAATAGTTACGCTTGACAAACCCACAAATTCCACTTAATGGGAAGAATTATGAGTACCGGGTCACTACAATAGTGCCACTATTTAGCTCACAGGATATATGGGATTTAGTAGAGAATGGATTTGCAGAGCCAGTAGATGCAGTAGCATACAATGCTTTAACACAAGCAGAGAAAGACTTATTGAAGGACACAAGGAAGAAAGACTCAAAGGCTTTATTTTATCTGTTTCAAGCTGTACATGAGAGCATTTTCCAAGGATTTCAGCAGCAACAAAGTCCAAAAAAGCATGGGACATACCTCAAACAGCGTATCAAGGCATGGAAAAAGTTAAAACAGCAAAGCTGCCAAGCAAATGCTAAGAAGAGATTTTGAAACAATATGTGTGAAGGACAATGAATCTGTAGATTCATTCTACACCCAAGTCATTGGGGTGGTTAATCAAATTAGGTCTCATGGAGAGAATCTGGAAGATACCAGAGTTGTTGAAAAGATTTTAAGGAGTTTTCCCACAAAATTTCTACCAGTTGTAGTTGCTATAGAGGAGACAAAGAATCTCTCACAGTTCTCAGTTGATGAGCTGTATGCATCTCTAATTTCTCATGAACACAGGCTGAAAAGGTCAGCAGATACATCACTGGAGCATGCTTTCAAAACTCAGGCTTCAGTCAGTCAAGGAAGAGGTAGAGGTAGATCAAGAGGAAGAGGAAGAAACTCTTACAGAGGTGAAAGATACAGTCTATCAAGCTCAAGTGGAAGAGGCAGCAATCAAGGCTCAAGCCAAAACGCAACACAGAATCAGTCACAAAATCAGAGGTATGATAAATCTCAAGTCCAATGTCACTACTGTAAAAAATATGGGCATTATATGAATGAGTGTAGAAAGAAGCAGTATGATAACAATAGACAAAATGCAAATTTTTCAAGAGAAGGTCAAAATCAGAATTCAGATAAGAGCACAATGTTTTTAGCTTGTAATGTTGCTCAAGCAAATGAAAAAGATGTATGGTTTTTAGATTCAGGCTGTAGCAATCATATGACAGGGAATCTAGAAATGTTTTCAAGTTTAGATGAGAATGTAAAGTCTGATGTTACATTGGGTAATGACAACAAAGTGTCAGTCAAAGGAAAAAGAGATGTCAATATTCTAACTAAACAGGGGGAGAAAAAGTATATTTCAGATGTGTATTTTGTGCCTGGTCTGAAACATAATTTAATGAGTGTAGGGCAACTGGTTCAAAAAGGGTATAGAGTAACCTTCAAGAATGGTCTATGCACAATTTTAGACAAATACCCAAGCAACCAGCTTATTGCAAAAGTCAGAATGACAAACAACATAATGTTTCGGGCTTTAAAGATAAGTCCAGATTTGAATATAAATTATGCTCAAGCACAACACTTAATGAATTCACAAGTGGGTGAGAAGAACGAGTAGCAATAATGCAAAACAATCTTTCAAGCTGAGATAAAAGATGAAAACTGGTTACGGCACCTAAGATTTGGGCATCTCAACTTTGGAGGTTTAAAATTACTTCATAGGAAAGGCATGGTCAAGGGACTACCTTTAATAGAAAAACCAGAAAGGGTATGTGAAGGGTGAATTTTAGGAAAACAACATAGAGAATCATTTCCAGCAGGAAAGTCAACTAAAGCAAAAGCCCCTTTGGAAATTATACATTCAGATTTGTGTGGACCTATGCAAACACCTTCAATAGGTGGTAGTTTTTATTTTCTGACATTCATTGATGATTATTCAAGAAAAACATGGGTTTACTTTCTCAAGCAGAAAAATGAAGTGTTTGATCTGTTTCGTCAGTTCAAGAATTTGGTTGAAAAACAGAGTGGTTATTATATTAAAGTGTTGAGAACAGATAGAGGTGGTGAATATATTTCAAGAGAGTTTTTTAATTTTTGTAAAGATCATGGAATTCACAAGCAATTCACAACTAGATACACACCTCAACAAAATGGAGTAGCTGAAAGGAAAAATAGAACAATCATGGAAATGGCTAGAAGCATGTTGAAAGCCAAACATTTGTCAAATGAATATTGGGCAGAAGCAATATCTTGTGCAACCTATATAATGAATAGGTGTCCAACAAAAAGTGTCATGAATATGGTACCTGAAGAAGCATGGACAGGAAGAAAACATAGTGTTACTCACATGAGAGTATTTGGATGTGTAGCATATGCACATGTGCCTGATGAATTGAGAAGGAAGCTAGATAACAAAGGAGAAAAATGTATATTTGTTGGATACAGTGAAGAATCCAAAGCTTATAAACTCTATAATCCAACAACAAAGAAAGTTATAATCAGCAGAGATGTACAATTTATAGAAGATGAAGCATGGGATGGAAGCATAGAGAAGACAGTCAATATTTCAGCTAGTATACCTCAAGAGGAGAATGAAGTTACAACATCAACAAATCTTCTAGCTATTGTGACTCCTACCACTCCCATTCAAGCTCAACAAAGTAGTCCATAAGTGACACCAGCATCAACTGTAAGAACAACCTCATGCATTCAAGGAAGCAGTCCAACAAGAGGACAACAAACACCATCTACAGCAGGACCATCGGGTCCACTTTCCACAAGTTCAAGTGATATGTCAAATCCTACATTAGCAAGTCTAAGAAGACAGAAAATTAGAAGCATAAGAGATATATATGAGCAAAATGAAGGTGAGAATAATTCAGATCAGATTTCTCTTTGTGCATTTTATTCTAAAATAGAAGATCCAATTCATTTTGAAGATGCAGTCAAAGATGATAAATGGGTAAGTGCTATGGATGAAGAAATTGAAGCAATTGAGAAGAATCAGACATGGGAACTAGTCAGTCTTCCAAAAGACAAAGATGTCATTGGAGTGAAATGGGTTTATAAAACCAAATTGAATGAAAAAGATGAAGTTCAGAAGCTTAAAGCAAGATTGGTTGTAAAGGGCTATTCACAACAGCCTGGAATTGATTACAATGAGACATTTGCACCTATAGCACGATTGGATACTAATTAATTATAATCTTATTGCTAAGAATTTTGTTTCTCCTATTGTTCTAAATTCTCTAGTTCTAGATAAGGTTGTTTCTTCTTCTCCACCTTATTATTTTGTTGGTTTTATTCCATTAGTTAGACAATCTAAGTGGGCCTCTTTCCCTTCTTATCTAAAGGATATAGATCTGGTTGATGGCTCTTCTTGGATGGTTGTACAAAGAAGGAAGAAATTTCTTCGTAAGATGGACTTCATTTTACATGTCAAGCCCTTGGGTGTGAAGTTATTGGATTCAAAAATTTAACCAATATAAATTTTAATGATATTAACTAATTTAACAACATAGAATGAAATAAACTATAAAATGTTAAATAGTCATATATTAATCTAGTCTAATAAGTAACATTAACTAATATATATATATATATATATATATATATATAGGTGTGTGTGTGTGTATGTGTGTGTGTGTGTTTTAGATAATGGTAATTGGGAATGGGATTCACATACTCTTCTAATTAAGCCTTTGGCTCCTTCCTTTAATCCTTTGAAGGAATCCATTGATATTATACCTATTTGGGTTAGATTTCCTTATCTTTTCTTACACTTTTGGTCTTCCTCTTCTTATGAGGCCAATGGTAATGCTCTTGGTAGGTTCTCAAAAGTGGGTCTTGCTTCTAATAAATTTAACCAAACCTCTTATGTGCGTATTTTATTGCAAGCACTATTTTGAAGGGGTACAATTTTATTGCAAGCACTATTTTGCTACTAGGCACTTAGCTTGTGATTTCCCCAGTGGTTCTCATAAGATTTCTTCTTCCACTTAGTGGAAGAATGATCTTTTAGACCATATTACTATGTACCTTGAAGATTATTTTATTGTTAGTGAGGATTTGGAGCTTCACTCACCTTTTATGTCTCTTCCCCCTACTCTAATGACTAATAATCTTGATACTAAAAACTATGTTTCTCTTGTTGTTCTTGATGCTCTGGTTCTAAAAAAAGGTGTTTCTTCTTCCCCACCTTGTTCTTCTATTGGTTTTGTTCCATTAGTTAGACACTCTAAGGGGGACTCTCTCCCATCTTGTCTAAAGGATGCAAATTTGGTTGATGAATCATCTTGGATAGTTTTACAATGGAG
This sequence comes from Sequoia sempervirens, assembly GCA_007258455.2. Lineage (NCBI taxonomy): Eukaryota > Viridiplantae > Streptophyta > Pinopsida > Cupressales > Cupressaceae > Sequoia > Sequoia sempervirens. Next base: position 4,273 of record VDFB02010811.1, on the reverse strand, counting down.
GAAGAAATGTCTTCCTAAGATGGACTTCATTTTACATGTCAAGCCCTTAGGGACAAAGTTGTTCGATTCAAGCTATGGTTTTTCTTTCAATCTATTTATCTATGCTTTTTTGTTTTTGTGTTGTTTCTATTCTATTACAAGTTTAGGGAACTTCCCTTCTTAATTTAATTAAAAAAAATATCTATATCACATAAGAAGTAATTCTAAAATGGCAAGAAGGAACAAAATAACTATTTGGCATAATTGTTATAATTTTAAAAAAAAAAGTATAATTTAAATTTGAAGGAATATGCACTAGAATGCTTAGAAATTATAATGAAATGTTATAGATTTTATAATTTAATTTTATTATATATTTAACTTACACAAAATATCTTCTCAACAATATAATGAAGATTTAAAAATTGATTCAACCTTTAATTATATATCAATTCAAAAATGTTAATGACATCTTATTTTTATGTTAAATCTATTAATTATGTATATTCAAAATAAAAATTTTGATTAATTATTTGAAAAACAATTATTATAAATCAATTGTTCAATTCCTTACATCTTATAATCATAATTTTCTCTAGAATAGAAGAAATCAATGCATAGAGGAATGTGACATACAACCTTATTATTAATGGGTAGGGGAAATAGTCAAGAAATTTCACATAGAACAAACTTAATAATCTCAAACACACTAATATTTTTAGTATTTTTTAATGTATTTAACCTATATGATAATTATTAAATCTAGTTAGCATTATAATATGAGAAAAATCATGTTGTAGTGACCCTCTATTGCAACCCTTCCAGATTTTGTCTTAGTGTTAAGTTGTCCTTGTGGTTTAGTGTGTTAATGTGTTGTGAGGTGAAATTAATATTTTGCTTTGGATGGTATAATCAGTTAATTAAATTATAATTGCTAAAGGGATAATTTAAATAAAATTAGAATTAGCATAATAAATTAATAAGTCAATTTTGTATGTATGGTTAATATTAAATAATTAAATCAATTTGTTTTAGAAAAGTATTTAATCAATTATCTCGTGGGAATAATTATGAAATATGAGAAAATAATGCGATTCCAAATAAATCATGAAGACAAAATTTCAATCTCAAGAAGGGAAAAAAAAAAGCAAAAAAAATTAGAAAGAAAATAGTAAAAAGACAAGAAAATATAAAATCAAAAAGACATGCACATGCACGACTCCAAACTGGGTTCGAAAGAAGAAACTTGCCAAATTTTATGGATCTTGTGTTTTCAAAAACTTATCTTGTTGAAAGCTTTATTTAATAAAGGGGGATTATTATTTTCTGATTATTACTTTCTTATTATTTTGCTCGGAGGATTTTTTCTTCTTTGGGGGAGGGGATCGAAGCCTTTGGGGAATGTTTAGGCATGCCATATAGAGTTTTCGCTATTTTACATGATAGGGGGGTATGGATGGCGGCAAGGCTCGAATAAAATCCACAGAGGACTCAGCAGAAATCTCAATGGCGATCGTCAAATTAGGTGGATAGCTCCTCGCGGTATGCATTATGCATTTCTTAACTCTCCTTTCTTCATAGCTTTATATTTCATAGATATATCATGTTCAAGCACCCTTTTATTTTATTTATTGCTAAATTTTGCAACTCTGTCGATTGCATTGCTTGTAAGCTTCTGAAGCCCTTGCATCAAACCTATTTTGTACTTATTCTGAAACCATTGTAGACGATGAGAAAATACTCTCTTCCGGCCATTCTGTAGAGTAGTTCATGGCTTTATCTATAGTTTCCCAATCTGGCGTACGTATCTACTGGAGCATACCGAATAAAATACAAGTCAAGCATACCCCCATACGAACTCTGCCATGTTGGCACAGGCAAGGTTAATATGGCTTACGACTGTGGAAATTGGATTTATATCTGCCAATGGCAATTGTTTAAAAGTTCCTCAAGCTTTTCTATCATATCGAGCCTTATCTGTGTTTGCACATATTATAATCATGTCTGGCGCAACATTTTCAACTACAATATTTGACAAGCTTTCCCTTTGGTTTTGCTTCAAGGGATGTCCACAATCTATCCCCAAGATAGCCATCATAGGCATGAAGGTTGACCATGCACACCTATGATCAACTATATTTGTAATGCAATAAGGGTTACTGATGTGTGAAGTATGCACAACCTCATTCGTTAAACCGTGTGTTTGTATGTACCTAGAAGACTAGCAAAGTTTACAATGTTAGGATGTGTTCAGTACCTCTCGTGGATGCGGCTTCTCTATATGCTGCTAATTTAACATAGACAAAGAGCATGTGGGAAAGGTTGTGGGTTTTGGTCTGATTTCTGCCAATTGCTTTTTCTTGGCATTATTATAGCACAAGCCTATCTTTTTCAGATTGTTTCATTTAGCATCACCAATATTCTCCGCAAGAACATTGTACGTATTTAAAGTGATGAAATTGATTGTTGGAGAAGAATTTAGATGTAGCGGGAGAAAACATAACATACTCAGAGGTTCTTAACAACTCTAATAGATGTCTAAGGGCCTTGATTAGCAAACCAAATGGAATTTTCCACTTTGCAGGATCATGGTAGATTAATTATTCTTGTATCTTCTCTTCCCTCAACTTATAGTTTTCGTCTACTTTTGTTCCGCCATCTATTCTAGTAAGCTTTGGTATATATGAGGACTAATGAATGAATGTACTACCATAAAATCGAACCCTGATTTAGGCTGCAATTTGATGCATTTCCCTGTCTGTCAATTGAGGATTAATACTTTTAACTCTCAAGCTAGCATTAGTGTTGGAGTTTTGATCCATAGACTTTATATGTATACCTGGCGTTGTTTCTAAAGTTTATTCATAATAGTTGCTTTTTAGTAATTACGCGTGGTCTCTTAGCTGAAATGCGTTCTTCTTGTGCTGGCATCAAATTGAGTGTTTAGCATGTTGCCATTAAACTTCCTTATCCATGAAGTTGTTTCCTTGCCTTAAGTCCTACACAGTTCCTTGGCCGATGCCCTTCCCCTTTTCCAACCATGTCTTGTCTCATTATTGTTGACTCCCTTATTACCAACCCTTTCATCACCTTGAAGGTGAGAAGACACTTCTCAAGATTTGGGGGGAGGGGGGGGTATGCATTTTAAGCCCGAGATTGAATACCTGTGATGATTAGTATTTCATGTTTTATGGCGTAGATTTATATTTCTTTCCATTTTAAATCAATTTTCTTTTTATGGTATTCAAGGTGAATGGTGTGACTGCCAGTAGATAGTGATATAACTATAGCGTACTCCCTTCGATTCCTTGTATTTGGGTTATGTGTATGTATATTTATATGGTGTTAATAAAATGTTTTTTTTTTTAAGAGATTAATATTATGTTACCATATCTATCTTAGCGATACAATCTTACTTTTATATATATATGTCATAGTAAAGGTGGAGTTGTTACAATATAAACATCATTCTATTTATTTATATGTGTACTTGTATATGTATTATAATGGTTAAGAGTTTAAGAAGGATGTATCACCTTCAAGTTAGATCAAATTTTAAATTTAAGTATAGTATACATAAGGAACTTTATGTGGTTTGGATTAATCCCCTTAGAGAAATCCCTTGTCAAAGATTCCAAGCAAAGTGCATAGTATCTTACCTATATAGGGGAGCCTTTTATATATAAATATATTTAATTCTAAGAGATATCAAATAAGGATATTGAGTCAAAATGAGGAGATTTTATTGATAAGGGTGCTTCTGTAACCCTTTTAACAATTATTGTAATCTTAGCATATCGTTGAAACCATTGTTAGTTATAAGTGAACCTTTTGTTATCTAATGCTTAAAATTAGTATGTACATCTTAACTTTGGACCCCCACTTATCAACCAACTTTTATTCCAAATTACTTAGTACTCTATTAGATTTTATATGAGTAGGTATTGCAACATTAGAAGTAATGAGAGTAAAATATTAAGAATAGATTATTTGGAAAATTAGGTTCATCGTAAATTGGTTGAAGTCACTCTTTGCTAGCTAATTTGCAAAAAATGGTTAAATATGTCTTGGTAGCCAACTAGTAATTTTTTTTGCAACTTAAATAATTGATAATTGAAGTTGTAATGTTAACACTAGGGTTTTGTATAACTTTTTGGTAGGGATGTTTGTTTGGTTATTAAAGTAGATATCTTAAAGATTGTTATTGTTTATTCATTTAGTGTATTCACATGTGTAAAGGTTGTTATGATGAATTCATTTCAATGTGTCTACCTCTCTCTTGGGTTGCTTGGTT